>JABSTR010002198.1:0-61833 GCA_013339765.2 Haemaphysalis longicornis
TGGGGATTCTTGTCCCGCACACCACGAAAGAAGCGTTGAGATTCTGTAAAAGCTTTGCTTTAAATAAATAAACAAAACAGATGCTTACTCCCGTCACCTCACCCGGGGGGACCCAGCAAGAACAGCCTCCGACAAACACCCGCCGCTCCCACCATATCTAGTTCACCTCTGCAGAAAACATAATGACACAGCCCTCCGAAAACTCTGCAGGCTTTAAATTACCACAGGATCAAACCAACATACCCTGGGACTGCCTATACACCAAGCCAATTAGGGCACACCACATTGGAGAGCCCCTGACTACCACAACAAAGTTGGAAGAGCAGAGGAGTCTGGCGGGGTCCATGATGGAGGCCACCAGGGGCTTCCTGGAACGGGGCGGCTCTTAGCCTTACCCACCGCCTCCCTTTCTCCTTTGCATTCCAATTGGAATAAAGTATTCTGTCCCTCTGACTCTCTCTCACGCAAGTTAAAACAACGGCGGCCACTTCAAGCGAAGAATAAAAAGCGGGCACCATGCATTGCACTTGTGTAGCAAGCTCCGGCCGTGCGTTCCCCGAGCGAGCTGTACCACGGTACCGCGGCCACGTCAAGCCTCCACGTGGCAAATGGGCTGCCATGCATTTGTGTAGCCGTACCCCTTTAAGGGAGAAGGGGTGTAAGGTGTAATCCTCACCCCCTGGGAGAGAGGATAGTGAGCTATGCGGGCACGCTCAATGGAAGCACTTGACATGTATTTACCCTCAAGATTTCAGTACAACATTTCAGTGTCTATATGTCCTCCCTCTTGGTGTATCCCGCAATCCTGCACCTAATTTCCACCTATGCAGTTCCCGTAAATGACGACTATTGTGCATGAATTGGTAAAGTAAAAACGTGACAAGTTTTATTAGGCGGGGAAAATCTGAATCGAGCGAAAAATATGAGCACTTTTTTTCAAAGTAACTCCCGAGATTTGCACCTATATATGCCAGAAATCCGCCGCACAAATTACCACTCCCCTTACACTCCCTGTTTTACAAAAAGCAAAAATAATTAGGAGTAGCCAGAATTTTTCGCCATATTTGCGCGAGTTGTGAGCACAAAAAGCAATCTAAGGGCAGATTCCGAATTGAGGATTCGCATAGAATTGTTGGCACTGATGCGTGCGAGCAGAAATGTAGCTCGCTTTTAGAAAAGTTTGTTGCCGCCACCGTTGTAGTGATGCTTGCTAGCACTCTGTAATTGGAGATTATACTGTGCCTTCCACGAAGAGAACGCGAGTGCGATCAGCGAAAAGGTGTCCAAAGGCAGTGCGGTGGCTTGCAAACGTTGCGTAACGTGATTGACGCATGGCGTCATATGCGGAGATCAAGCCATAGCAAGAGGACTTAGTACTGCGTCCATGCGCAAATTATCACCCGAATGGACATTAAAAGCGATGCCGCTTGAAGGCCCACCGTAGCTAACAAGTCATTCCCCCCCAAAAAAAAAGAATAATAGGAGCTATAGTCAGGACCACGACGCTATACCCAAAGGAAAACATTGCAAGTGAATCCGGTAACTGCGCTGCTTGGCCTCGATGTTTTAACGAAGGGGCGTCGCACTCGAAACACGAGTAGCGCTGTTGGGCCATAAACGGCAGAAAGCAGAAAATGAGAACGCAACACCAGCACGAAATGAGGCTTTGAAGACGGAAAGCGGCAGCCACTGGTAATTTGCAGGAAGCAACGACGTCCCTCAATACTTGGAAGCCGTTTTTTATGGCCGCACTCGTGTTTCGGCCGGCAGAGAACCCACACACCAAGTAATGAGTGTACTGCAGCGGCATCAGTGAAAAGGCGATGGCGGCTTGCTGCACACGATGAGCGTTTTGCGTCGATGGGCGTAGATGGCGGCTGAATGACTTTTTTCAATTTTTTTTTTCAAAGTTTCAAAGTTCACTTTGAAAATACAATGATGTGCGTTTACGTATTGTAGGTACACAAGATGAGGTCCCAAACGTAAGAAACCGCCTGCTGCACCTCTTTTATTTTGTGGAAAGTTAAGGGAGGCAACCAGAACAAGAGATACAAGCAAGTCAGCCACAAAAGTACGTAAACACGTCTCGTAAAAAGAGGGTCGGATGGGTTAGTATTGCCTGATGCTGCACCAGCGCAACGCTCGGCTGGAGGTCGTTACGTTCTGAAGAATCAGCTACTACGCCTCTTTTAAGGCCGTTAGGGCCAAAGTGAAACAATGCCCGAAAAGGAAATATGCAGGTGTGGCTTTTTCAAGCTAAGAAAAATGCTGCGCAGAAACTTCAGGCGTATTTGATGCAAAATGAACCAGATTACCGGATCCATCAGAAAAGAATGCACGTTGGATCAGGTTTTATGATAGGAAATAAGGAAACCGTCAAGAACAGTGTCGAAGACATACTAGACAAAAGCAAAACATAAAATTTGGATCGTGCTGTTTTAACATAAATTAAAACAAAACAAAAGCACGTAGTATTCCCACAGGTGGTGCGGAAGTAGTTCAAATGCGGAAGAGTGATTTTAACAAACCGTCACTGCATTGATGCATGGAAGGAGCGAGGTGGGCAGGGGACAACGTGATTCTGTAGCAGCTGCGCGCGAAGAATAGACAGGAAACTGTGAAAAGACTCGACACAAGGGCACTTCTTAACTGAAGTTTATTACCCAAAGACAACCTTTATAAACACGATATGAACAGATGAAACCGTACTAAAAACAAAGTCATCAACTACAACTAATTTTTTAGTCACAACAAGAATGACATACAAACCATGAGACTGCCAATAGGAAGGCAGAAAAGCTGACGTAAACAATTCGTTGCTTCAGATAATCACTTTCCTTTTCCTTGAGCGCAAACGAAGGCATGCTGAAGCAGGTGTCATTCAGACGGTCAGTTTGAAAGTGCTGAATTATTTCCCCGCGTATGCCCACCCTTTCACACAGAAAAAAAAACTGAGCAGTTTTCAAAAAGCAGAGCACAAGCACATTTTTTGCTGCGCAAGGAAAGTGCCTCGGCTCTTATGCTCCCTTCTCCAATCATTGAGGCAACTACCCGTCTGGATAATGCAAGTCTTGTTGTGATAAGGGGTAGAACGGAAACGGCCTCGTCTATGTGCGCTGTTAACCCACTGAAGATGCCCTACTAACTGGTCTACCAAGCCATCGTTGCACGGCCAGTTCTTCTTCTAAAAGAAATGCGGCGGTGAATAAAAATTGCATATATATTGACGTCAAAAGGTATGTATGGGGAAATAGAGCTATAGGTAGGTAGTGATGACCCTAAAGTGGCGACAAAAAACGCCACCTAAGGGACTACTTTAAGAGAAATGTTGGCAATCCGTAGAGAAAGTCGACGGCAGCCAAGGGTAAAATGCACTAAACCTGAGATGTGCGATCCAGGGAAAGCAAGCACTCCATTTTGTAATGCAAATCTCTGTCTGAGCTTAGGGGGCTGTCCGTGGCAGGAGTACCTCCCCTGCCACCGTAACGAAGCCGGTTTGCAGCGGCAGTTTAGTGCATGGTTTTCTTTTAAAAACTATTGACCTTTTCCTTGAGGGCGCACCATCTGTTTTTGTTACGATTGCATTGTGTCACAGTTTCAAGTATAAATCATGCAAGCCCCAGCGTTTAACACCGCTAAAATAGTCGGACTGGGGAGTACGGATCCCTGGGAGAGTTGGTGTTGCATTACAGAAAGCGAAAAGTGTAGATTTATATGAATGTGTCTTTCCAATAAAACTAGTTTAAAGTAGCACTCCATTATGTCTTTCTTGTGTTGTCCTTGCCTGCTTTGCGGTAGGAATTTTTCTGCAGTGTTCCGACGGCGCGCAGTTGCTTCACGGCTAAGGTGTCGCGCAGCTGGGCCCTAGGACGCTCCTTCGATCCCGGCATATGGCTGCTTTTCAGATCTGCGCGAAATTCGAAAGCGTCCGTGCGTCGGTATTTTGGTGGGCATTAAAGAATACCGTTCAGGTGGTCGAAAGTAAAGTGCAGCCTTCCACAACGGCGTTCCTCCTAGCCTAGGTGCAGCTTCGGCAGTGTAAACTCCCGAAATACAAATAAATAAAAAAATTACAGCCCTTTGCGATAAAGATACCGCCGCTCCTTAGATGGCTCTGTTTAGTTTTCCCCTGCGCTGGTTCGTAATAAGGGTATGCGATTCCTACTGAAAATGTAAGCGAGAATCGGGCTACTAAGCAAAATATATTCCCTGTCATCTGTGTGATCCGGCGGCCTTTATCCGAGGTATCTTATGTTATGATAACAATATAAAACTGACACTGCGCCGTGCACATGTGACCGCTCTTGACAATGAGTGTCTCCGCGATTCGCAGCGCCAAACTCACATGGAGCAGTTCATAGGTAGTTCAAGGAGAGTATTCGCAATTTGATATTATTTATTTATTTATTTATTTATTTATTTAATTTTATTTTATTTTTTTTTTTATTTATTTATTTATTTATTTATTTATAGAATACTGCACGCGTTGGGCGGCCCAGCAGGAGTGGTTTGTTTCCACATCAATGAGGAAAACCATTTGTAAACAAGGAAAAGAAAGAGGAAGAAAAAATAAATATAAATTGCAAGCAAGAAGAAATAAGCAATGATCAATCGAAGAAAACACAAGAAAACAAGAGAGGGCTAATCAGTGCATATTTCAGACATATTGCACATAAGGAGGTAGGGAACAAGGCAGCAAAAAAAAGCGAAGCAAGGCAGCAATGATCATACACAGTAGCGTAGCTCAGATTTTACACAACTAGATATGGAAAACCAATCACCGGATGATGGCACCGTTACATTTTATTCTACGAGCTGGTTAAACAACTGAGGAACATTATTTGATAAGAATGTTTCGGCTGGCAAGGCATTCCAATCACTTATGGTGCGCGGGAAAAAGGAATGTTTGAATTGGTTTGTGCGTGCAAAAATCGAGTTAAATTTAAGAGGGTGAAAGTTCCTGGTGGGTCTGTGGGGCAAAAGGTTCAGATAAGGAGCGGGGTCGAGTGCAAGTTTACGGTTCCAGAGCTGATCAAGAAATTTTAGTCTTGTTATTTTTCGGCGGCTCTGTAACGTCATGGTGTTGTTCGTTTGCATTAAAGTGGTATGCGAGTCATGTCGGCGGTAATGATTATATTGTTACGTGACGGCAGGACGCAGGAAATGAACCATGGAAGATGCGAGTGATCTATTTACACTATATGCACGATGTCGGCCATGAGGGAGACCTTACAGCTGCGTCTTCGTCTTCTTCTCTGGAGATTGGACCGATACTTCTCTTCTTATTTCCGTGACACATCCCCCCTCGTCGAAAGCGACCGTCCCGGTCGAGGTCGTCGGATATGTACAGATGCGGTGACAATGCGCGATGAGAGGAAAAGTGGAAAAGTCTTTGCCGCCACGGATGAGAATGATGGTCCCGGCCCCGGTGCATCAATGCCCGCCGACACGTGTTGAAACAAACGTCCAAAGGCCTCGGAGATGCGCCGGAGTTCTGGGCAGGGGAACGGTTGTCGTCTTCTATGTAGGTCGCGGCTGGTCACGTCGGTTATCTCGGCAGGCCATACAGGCTGGGGACGCGGGCTGGGGAATGGTGCGTCCATGGCTCACAGGGGCTGGGGCGGGCCGACGCAATCCAAGAGCCTTTCAGCGATGTTCAAGTAGCCGAGACGAAGAAAAGCGGGGGGCCAGGATGAGGATCAACACCGCAACCTCCACCAAAACATGTTACGTGACGGCAGGACGCAGGAAATGAACCATAGAAGATGCGAGTGATCTATTTACACTATATACACGATGTCGGCCATGAGGGAGACCTTACAGCGGGTCTTCGTCTCTTCTCTGGAGATGGACCGCACGTACTCTCTTCTTATTTCCGTGACAATATATTAACCGTACAGCCAGTCTCTGAATTCGTTCAACTTTGTTAATGTCGTTTTTAGTGTACTGGTCCCAAACGATACACGCGTATTCAAGACGAGACCCGATTAGCGTGTTATATGCGAGAAGTTAACATGGGAGGGGGATTTTTTTAGTTTATGTCGTAAGACGCCGAGCTGACGCTGTGTTGATGCACATATTTTGTCGATATGCATTGACCACGTTAGATGTTTTGTAAACGTTAAGCAGAGATATTTAAACATATTGGTGTGAGAAATTTCGACTCCCTTACAGAGTAATTGAACATAAGAGGACATTTTGTATTAGCTATGCGCATGTACACTGTTTTGGTTTGGTTAAGTTTCATTCCCCAAATGTCGCACCAATTATTTATTGAATTCAGGCGGTCGTTGAGGGTAATTTGGTCATTAGGTGATTCAACAGCTCTGTACAAAAGGACAATTGTACGCAAATAAAGGAATACCAACGCTTTCGTGTGCGCAAGAGATTATGTCGTTTATATACACCAGAAATAATAAAGGCCCCAGGACACTTCCCTGAGGCACCCCGTAGTTAACTATCCGTAGTTAACTGATCGAAGATCTGAAACGTGACCACTGACATAAACAAATCGTTTTCTATGTTCAAGATATGAGGCAATCCACTTTATTCGAAGATGCGGAGCATTATGTGTATTAAGTTTATAGAGAACACCTGATGCGAAACCCTGTCGAATGCTTTGCTTAGATCTAGGAATACTGCGTCAACTTGGCTGGACTTGTCGAGAAAAAGAAGAAAAGGTATGCACAATAGAAACGAGTTGAGTGGTAGTATATAGGCCCCTTGCGGAAACCGTGCTGGAAGGGTGTTAAAAATATTGCGGGAATTTAAAACTTCTACCAAATAGTTGGAAATAATGTGCTCCATGACTTGCTTGCATGAATTGAGAAGCGAAATAGGGCGATAGTTAGTAACCATGGCTCGACCGCCAGCTTTAAAGACAGGCACTGTACGTGCAATACGCCACTTGGCGGGGACAACACCTTCAGAGAAAGGATAGACGGAATACTACAACTACAATTTAGCTACGGATTCGGCATACCGTTAGAGAAAACACCTTTGGAATCTTATCAGGGCCTAGAGAGGCTTTGAACTTAAGATGAAGTACACATTGTAACGATTCCTTCATACTTGATAAACTTAGAGTTCAGTTCGGTTGCATTACGTATCTCTCCAATGTCCATGGCAAGGCACTGCGTCAGAATACATGGATTGAAAGAAACATTTAAATTCAGTCGCGATCAACCTGTTTATCGGTTATAGTTTGATTTCCTATTTTATGCGAATAATGTCGTCACGTCCTCATCGCATTTAGGTGGCGCCAAAATTTGAAGCATTAGTTTTAATAAAATTAGGCAAGGTGGTGGAATAGAAAAATTACTACTTACCTACCTTACGTTTTTTCAACCTTTTGATCTTGCGTACTAAATGAATGATATCGCGATTGATCCATGGTTTGAGCGGCGCACCTTTTTCGTTTTTCACGGGAATAAAGTTATCGATGCACAAAAGGAAAATTGCTTGAAACTTATCCCATAGTAAGTTGACATCGTTATCGGGCACGTGTCGAGTTCAAAGTCTATTTAATCGAGAACACTTTCGTCATATACCTACTGAAGTCTCTTACAGATTTTTGTCGGAATCGTGCGCTAACCGTCCACCGAGTCGTCACGTAAAAATTACAATTTTATGATCAGATAGTTCGTCTACCACAGCAACTTCTGTTTCAGACAAAGTGGCACTGTAAAACACAAAGTCTAAAATTGAAGAAGACTTTCCTTGTACTCGCGTATGGATATTTACGGCTTGATTAAGATTGCATGCAAGCATAATGTCGAATACCAAGTGGTCATCGGAAGAGGGGGAAGATAAAGAGGGCCAGACAATGTTTGGAAGGTTCAATCTCCGGCTATATTAATGTTTCTTTTGTAGAATCTTATTACATGATCATATAGTTTAGTCAAGAACGAGGAATCGGCACAAGGCGTCCTGTAAACCGGAATTAAAATAAATGCCTTGACATTACAGTTTATACGCAGACATAAACTTTCATGGCCGTCAATCTCATCTAGCGGATCAGCATTTACGTTACGCCAAACAACAACGGTGACGCCTCCGCCATGCGAAGGCATGTCACGCCTATGAGTGGTGGAAAGGGGGGAAAAATATCGGAATGAGGTATTCCATCATGAAGCCAAGTCCCGATATTACGGTCACGTCAGGATCATGGGGTAGAAGACAGATTCGAGTTAGTACCTTTATTTACAATGCTTCTTGTATTGATGTTCAAGAGACAAAAATTATTCGGGGGATGGCAGTAGATTGTCATGTACTAACTTCGGGTGAGCAGTGGTATAAATTTTGACATGCGCGTTTTTCACATCATCCCAAACGAAGCTGTCATTGTCAATGTGAAGCTTATTGTTGAGAAGGTACACGTCTTCACCGATGTCTTTATCTGGCTTGGCACTTTCCCTCAGCAACTTCCTTTTCAGAGCGTTTGCCGAGAGTAGTAGTTTTCTATGAATATTTTGGTCCCTTTCAATTTCTGTGCCTTTTGAGGATATTCATTTCTTTGGTAAAGTCTTGCAAGTAAAAAATGGCAGGACGACTAACACCCTCTGGACGAGATTACACCCTTTTTTCGAAGTCTGTGAATTCTGCCAGTGGAGCTACATTTCACGCCCAACTTTTTATCAAATACTTCGCTGATTACCCGAGCATGAAGATCAGCGTCAGTTTTCATTCTCTACTTCAGATATGCCAAACACCACAAGGTGCGAACACCGACTGCGATTTTTAAAGGGACACTGAAGTGATATGTAAACATTGCGGGATTACTAGCGCAAACTGTAGTCCGGAGTCCCCAGGCCATGTTTCGACCGCTCTGGGCACGTTTACGCGATTTTATTTATAGAAAAATTATTTCGAAAATGCTGTCCTCCTCTCTTTACGCTCGCCCATTTTCTGTGGCGTTTTCGTGTGACGTCGGAAGGAGCCGAGCTCGCAATTGGGCTCCCCGGCCTTCAGACAGCGTCAGTCGGCCCAGCGTTTTCGTACACCGGCCGCCGACGGGTCCTCGCAATTCGTTCGGCTGAGTTGAAACGAAGCCAGGACACGTTTGTGAATGGAAGAATGTGCCTTTCTTTACTTGGTTAGTTTGTACACTGTATCTAGCTCCAAGTCAAGGTCGCTTCACACAAGCGCTGCACAAGCGCACATGCGACGCTTAGCTGACTGGTACGCCAGTAGGAAAATATAAGGCTTCTCGAAGGCGGGAGAAGAGTAAGCGAAGTCAACATAGGTACTAAGGAAATAAAATCAACTGATATTTTTACCGTACAGCGTAAAAACTAGGGTGCGGGAAGCACTTTTTGCGCTGGGCGAACAAACACAGCGGTCAGCAGCACGACTACGCATCTGCGAACGCTTTTCCGTCTACGAAATGCAATTGGTAGACGTGAGATATTGTGGGAACTTGGGGGATGCGTACTGCACGAGCGCAAAACAACAAATAGTCACCTAAGCTGCTTGGAATGTTAAAACTCAATAAAAGTGTAAACAGGTTATACATTATATACCTTATATTTCCTTGGTGGCCGCGCTCGCCGGTAACTAGTGATTTGGAGCGCCAGGTATGTCATCGCAAGTGTTTTGCAAGTCACAAGTTCGAATCCCCGCGGATACGCGTTTTGTTTTTTTATATGTTAACTTTTTCGTTTTCCGCCGATGTTTTCTGTACTGAGTTCACCTTTTTTTGGGCCGCAATGTTCATGCTCCACGAACTAGTTCACAGAACGCGCGCAGGCTGGCACTGGCGCGCTAGTGAGTTCTCGTTGGCGTGCTGTTGCCATA
Organism: Haemaphysalis longicornis; assembly: GCA_013339765.2. Taxonomy (NCBI): domain Eukaryota; kingdom Metazoa; phylum Arthropoda; class Arachnida; order Ixodida; family Ixodidae; genus Haemaphysalis; species Haemaphysalis longicornis. The sequence continues at coordinate 9,796 of JABSTR010002198.1, forward strand.
AGCACCGACTGCTTGCGGGCAGTGGGCACAGGCCAGAATCAACAGACCCTTGGCCTGGTGCGAACACGCTTTTTACGATACAGGCATGAGTGAGCAAAGCTCCAAATATGCGGGAAAAGCGCATGGCATTTGAGCGTCTGTGGGGACGCGGAGGGCGTTCATGCACTGCGTAGGCCTCGGCTAGTGAATGCTACGATTCCAAGCCGTCCTGGAGGCTTATCTTATGCATTTTTACAGCCGACAACATGGCAGAAGCGCGTACGATGATTACTGCGATATTGAGAATGCCCATCCAACAACGCTATCGGTTATGTTTTACAGAACCGAAACCGGAAACTTGTTTGATTGCTAACCTTGGGTATCGTCCAATCACGGTTCCCCTCCTCCCAACGTCACCAGCCTTAGTTGGTGCGGCCCGCCGCAAACCGCGCATGGTAGTTTTTCTTATTTCGCGCTTTGTAAAATAATTACCGATTTGTCAACCGGATAAACGATGAAAAGTGCGCTAACTTGAGCCAGTCTACGCAGTGAAAGCAAAAACGGGAGCTTGACAAATTCACTTTAGTGTCCCTTTAAGATCAACAAGCTTTTCAGAGTGATGGGTGACAGATAACCGCAGAAGCGTTAACGTGTCCTCCAAGGCAACATTGTTTGAGGGAGTAGACCTCATGCTCTGAAGAGACTTGGTGTTGTGTTCATGCCAGGACGATAGACAGGGGCGGCCCACGAACGTTGCAGGAACGGAATGAGTTTATCCCATCGTGACAAACGGGTGAAACAAAACAGAGGGCTCGCTAGTAGGCGAGCTGTATTTATAACCACTGAGAGGGGAGCCGAGGCAGAGAGTGTGGTGACGACATGTCACGTGTCCCAAAGGTGCACAATACAACACTTGGCTATTTCGGCGACTTGAGAGCTAAGTGTGGCTATAGCTTCGTTAGATTTAAGCATATGTGCATTCAATTAGATATCGAGTTCAAGATTTTTTCCTGTCAATGCATGTGCGAAATGAATATCAGATCCTGCCTCCGACAGTCCTTACCGACCACAACGTAGAAGAATCGACAGATGTGACACCTAGGTGCCACTCTTTCATTTCCGCTGTTTATTATTACACCTGAAATTATACCAATCGGTGCATAGAGAAAATGCGTCAAGCATCTAGAATCGAAGAGTATCTTGAATGGGCATTGGGGAGTTATACAGCAAGTGGAATGAGCCACCACAATACAAATAACGCAATAATCTGTGTTCGCTTTACCAGAATTCGTAGCTGGTGGTTCAGGACGATTTCCTTTTTCACGGATTGAAAACGTAACCTTCTGCCAAGAGAATGCGCACACCACAGCGATTCCCCGATTTTCCCTCCTTCAACGGATACTGCTGATACGTCAGAAAATGTTCTACCAAAGGTAAACGTTCACGGCCAATGGTTGCTGCCCTGTTATATCCACAGAACCTACCGTCTTTTTTTTTCTTGTGTGTGAAACACTCACTGTATAAACTAAGCAGTTTGTAGGGCAAACTGGCCGCTGTAATAATTACAGACTCGTGCAACACGCGTGCAACGCCAAAAATGGTCATGGCGATTTCATGGCCCTGCATTACAGCACGTGCGACTGAAACCGCTTTTCAAAACAAGTCTCAACAAGGTGAAAAGAAAAAGTAGAACGCCACGCGCAATAATCGAATTGTAGAAGATTATTAGATTGCGGCCAGCCTCAGCACCACTTCCACTGGGCTTTGTGATAAAAGGAAAGATTCCCGTGGCAATAAACTTACCCCACATTACAAGTGTTTTGTATATCAATGGTTGCTTTTGTGAGTTTTTTCGCGGGTGTAGGTTGTGGACGCTCTTTAAAATACACTTTTTCGGAAATTACGCGCTAGTCTTCCTCTCTTCTTGTCCTGCACCTGTTACTTTACGCTGCGTGTTCAGGACTCCAAAGAAACCATGACTAATGTCATGGTTTCCCTCGGCCATTCTGCTTCACCACAGAGCATTAGACTAAGGAAGACGAAAACATTCCAAGAGACGTAGCTGTATTCATTCGCAATAAATTGTATACGCTTCCGTCTCAAGAGAGGGCTATTTAAAATAGCAGGAAGGTTTATAGCGGGGCTAGTAGGTTCATTGCCATAACTAAACAACCCTAAGACGGTGCAAACACGCACAAAATGCGATAGAAACACCGGCGCTGTGGAAGCACTGTACAAACAAAGGGGAAACAGCTCCCGTGTTTGTTACTGTTCGCTCTATTTTTCAGTCTACTTGAGGGTGTCCTTAGAAAAGGGCATCCCAACAATTCACAAAAAGATGCTTCACCGTTAGACACAAACATGATCTACTAAACCAGCATGCGCAGCGCAACAAACGTAACTCTGGCGGGACACATAGACAGGTTGGGATGTTTGCTGCGCTTTCTAAGGGTGAGGGCGTGAGCAGAATAATTTCGTAGGTCACCCGAGGAACCTGGTGAGTAATGCGGAAAGGGCCTGTGAAGCGGGACAGTAGTTTTTCGGCTAACCTCACCCGTTGTGAAGGTGTACACAGGAGGACCAGGGAGCCAGGTGGAAAGCACATATCGCGGTGGCTCTCGTCGTAGCGGTACTTCTGACTTTCCTGTGATACCGCAATCTGGGCGTGGACAATGTAGCGGGCCGCATCAGCCTGGGCATTATTCCGCGTGCGCATTCCTTGCTGGGCGTGGTCAAGTGAGGGCAACATAGTGTCCAACGGCAGGGCCGGTCCACGGCAAAAAAGGAGAAAGAAAGGAGAATAACCAATATTGTCAAGGCGTAATGAGTTGCAGGTGACGGTAGCGTAAGGGGAGCGGCCCTGTGACGATGGTCGGTGGACACGCATATAGCGAGAATATCCGTGTCTTGCTGACGCGTTCAGTGAGCCCATTGGTCTATGAATGGTAGGCCATGGTAAAATTGCGCTTAGTGCAGCAGCACCGAAGAAAGTCATCGAGTGCCTGGAAATAGAAGTACTGAACCACGGCCTGTTATCAGCTGACGAAGCACTATAATGCAGAATGACGGCGTGCAGGAGCAAATCAGGGACGTAAGTGGCGCAGCTGCTGGGAAGGGCACGTGTGATGGCGTAACGCGTGGCACAATCGTGGCGACGGCGATCTAGCTGATAACGGGAAAAGGCCGAAAAGTCCAATCCAACACGGAAGAATGGTTCGGAAGGAACCGGAATCGGTTGAAGAGCGCCCTGCTGGAAGCGAGCGAGGTGTTCTGCGGCATTGGTAAACGTCACAACCCGTAATGTGCGTCGCAAAGACCGGGAAAGGCCGGGTCAGTAAAAGCGTCGACGACGACGGTCGTAAGTCCGAGTCACGCAAAGACGTTCAACAGTCGGCACATCATGAAGCTAGCGGTGGAACGAAGAACCTTCAGGTACGGCGAGAAGGGCATCAGGCACGTCCACCCGGAAGTTCGGCAAAGACGCCATTACGGAGAATGCCGTCGTTCAGCGATTCATCGGATGGCTTTGAGCTACGACGCTCTATGACCTATCGAAGCGACTGGGGCGAGGCGTCAGTGGCCGCCCCTGTCGGCAAGTCCGACAGGGGTAACGCACCGGGGTTATCCGTCGTTTCACGTTGGATGAGAGGGGTCACCAGGATGACGAGCCAAGCACTCGCGTCCCAGTTCATGTGACCTGACCTATAGATCACGGAATAGTCATACTCATGGAGCCGTATCGCCCAGCGGCCAAGTCGTCCGGAGGGGATCTTTATCGAAGAAAAACACATAGGGCGTGATGATCGGTAAAAACCTCAAATGATTTTCCGTACAAGTACGGGTGGAACTTGCTTACTGCTCAGACGAGTGACAGGAATCAACGTTCCGCGATAGAATAGGTATGCTCAGAAGAGAAAACGGCCGGCTGCGTAGGCTATCACTCTGTCATGACCAGCCTATTTCTTAACCAATACTGCCCCTATCCCGTGGCCACTCGCCTCGATGTGAACTTCGGTGGGAGCCAGCGGATCGAATGGGCCTGAACTCGGCAACAAGCCAGGCGGTCAGTGTAAGCAGCAAACAATCAGCATTCCGCGACGCCCTCGGGAGAACGAAGTGTGAGCCTCGAGGAGAGCAGTCAATGGTCGGGCGATTTCAGCGAAATTCAGGGAGGAACAGAGAACAAAGAAAGCACAGTCCCAGAAGACTGCGAGCGCCTTTTCCCTAACGCGTAACTAGAAACGCTTAGACAGCGCGTACCTTATCGGGATCAGGGCAGACACCAGCAGCCTCGACTACATTGCCTAAGACGTTGAGTTGCCGGTCATCGAAACAACATTTTGATGTATAAGGTTGGCACCGGCACGGCGGCAACCGCCAGGATGCCTTCAAGACGTTGAAGGTGAGTGTCAAATTTTGAAAAAAAAAAAAACAACGACGTCGTCCGAGTAGCAGATGAAGGTCGGCCACTTGAAGCCACGTAATTGGACTTCGATCACTCTCTCAAATGTAGCGGCGTGTTGCAAATACCAAAGAGCAGGACCTCAAATCGGTACAGCCCGTCTGGGGTCTCAAATTCGGTGTTTTGCGGTCCTTGGCATCAAAACCAATTTGCCAATACACGTCAGAAGATCAATATGGATTTGAATGATTGTAGGGTTTATTGCGCGGACCCTTCACAGGCGATGAGCCGCGCCGCAGTTGAGGGCTGCGGATTAATTATTGGCACCTGGCGCCGAAATCTCGAACACACGGGCGTTTTTGCTTTTCGCCTCCGTCAGAAAAGCGGCCACCGCGGCAGCAAATGGAACCCGCGTCGTGCTGCTTAACACCACAACGCTTTAGCCACTGAGCCACCGCGGAGGATCCGAAGGTAAATAGATGAAACTTACACTGTGCCAAGAAGACAATCAAGTGCGTGACGAAATCGGGGAAGCGGAGAAACGTTCGTTTTGGTGCCTTTGTTCAAATGGGGCTCATAAATGCAGAAGCGCCATGAACCATCCTTATTTTTTACAAAAACGACCAGTGACACCCACGGACTGGAAGAAGGTTCAATGACACTCTTTTTCAACATTTTATCCACGTCATCTTGACTGAGTTTGCGTTCGCCATGAGACCCGTTATGGTCGCCGATAGATAGGGCTCGAATTCACGGTTTCTATGCGGTGTGCTATCGCCGATCTCTGTCCTAAAGGACGATCGTCCAAATCAAAAATGTCTCTGTACGACAAAAGCAGGCGATGTAACTCGCGAGCTAAGGACGAAGAAAGGTAGGATCCTGTCATTTTCGGTACGTAACAAGGGGTGCTCAAGCGATCCTAGGAATCGTTCGGTACATCCGTGCAGGCGTCAGTAGACGAGGGAGAAATCTGGCATTCATTCAGTGGGAAAAGTGGAGGCCAGCAACAACCGCTCGGGGAGAACTTAGGGACAGAAATCACAATTGATGAAGGGCAGGCATAATTCATGCACGATGTGCAGACCGCGTTTCTTGAAAATGCGTGCGAGAGCTTCACTGATGTGTGGGACGTAGGTAATTATAGCACCAGGGTTTGTAGTTGGCAAGTTGGTACATTATTTAACAAAACAGTGCGGTGCACGGTACAAAGGGAAGAAAAGACGACACAAACTCACGGTGTTGCAAATGACGAATGTCACTTATCTCTAAAACAAAGTGAACGACTTTAAAGGCGGCAGGTCTCCAATTATAAAACTTACTTCATTAACAACAACCTCATTACCTTCGCTTGTGTCGCCTTTTCTTTCCTTTGTGCAGTGCATTGCGCTGTTTCGTTAAATAATTGCAGCATGTTTTGATGCAGTCATTGTCGCTGCCTAAAGCATTTTATTCCTAAAGAAGCCAAGAGGGCGACAAGTCGGAATACACATTGCGATGAGCAGGGAGAAGCCTCCGCAAGTCCTGCGTCAAAATCTGCTGCAATTCCCTACGTCCTACACATCAGCGAGGCTTTCCCACGCATTTTAAAAGGAATGCCGCGTGCACAACGTGCACGTGCCCACTAGCAAGCTGCGTTCTGACCTTGTCAGCGTGACAAGCCCCCTCTCACGGTCCAAGTTTCCAGTTGTTTATTATATTACATTCGCCGAATGCAAATTCAGTGTACATTGGCAAAATGGGCAATCTGAACAGAAGATTAACGCAGCACCGGAATGAAGTGAACAAGGGCCATGCAAAAACGAGCGCACTGGCAGAGCATTGTGAGAGGATGGGACACTTGGTCGCATGGGACGAGGCGAAAGTACTAAAAACCAAGGGCGATCTTTCTTCTCGATTGCTGCTCGAGTCCCTCATCATTCAGACGATGCCCGACACTATCAACAGAACGCAGGGCTACTTGCAGCATATCTATACGAACTAATTGCGCCGCCTAATGGACAATATATAGCTTCGTTTTTCATGGCACATGCTTATTGTAAACAAGGTACCCGTAGGGTACCGAAACGTCAAACGGCTTTTTTGACTAGGTCAGTGACCTATGTTTCATTGTTGCAACAGTTCATATCGTGTATCATTCCACCGAAGTGACACACTTCTTCTTTTTTGTCACGCCTTCTTTTTGTCATGTAATGCTCGGGGGAGCACTTGCTCGTAGGCCCATTTCACGGAAACAAGTTTACGCTACTACAGACTAAAGCCTGGGTGATGGCGTGCTAATGCGTGCTGTTGGCCCATTAGCATTGATGGTTCAGCTCGTGCCATTTGTTGGGGCTGCAGATTTATGGAAGGCTCAAATTTTTTGTGTCTTGGGATACAGGCATAAATATCAAGTAGCTACTTCAATTTTTTGCTCCGGTATTTGTGGATAGCTACACAACGTTGTTGCTCTTTTTTTTTTCTTTTAAGGCGCCACTTGGAACTATTGGGACCAAGAGGGACGGGGGACGTGCCTGTAGCAAAGCTGCTTATGCGTAATGGGTAAATCAGCAATCAGCAGCCCACTGTGAATGCCAAATAATAAATTGAAAGTGTTTGTACAGACAGGTGTGGTATGTACAAACGCTTAAGGATGCAGGTACCTCGGCCCTGGAGGACAGCACCTTTACACTGGACATTTGCATGGGAATATGTGTTTGGCTAGCAAAATGCTGATGTGGTGTGGTTACATTGGCGCAGTGGTTACATTGTTTTATTGCAGTAAGGGGTGCATGTTATAAATGTGTGACTGTAAATGCCAACTGCGTATAGCTCCAAAGACCCGCTTCGATTTGTGTGATGACTATTGTTTTCATTTTTTGTGCCACTACACTATCTCTTAGAGCAAGGATAATGGACCTTCCATTGGGCTCAGGTGTTTAACTATTGACAGCACGGTCTAGAAACAGTAGGGTTTTTCAATAAACTAGTGCTTTCACCGGAACAGAACTAAGCACAAAAACCCTTCAACTAAACATCAACATAAACACAGCGAGCCCTCGTAAACACCGTAACAAAATACCAATACAATATTTATGTGAATCTCAGCTGTCACTCCACGAAAAATCAGCAAAAGCTCAGTGAGCACTCATAAAAACCTCGACAGAATATAAACGAAAATTCAATTGAATCTCAACAGAAACTCAAAGGAAATTCGACGTAAGAAATTCAACGGAAAATCAATAAAACCACGATGGCCACTTTTCCTGAAAATTTCAACAAATCCTCAACAAAATCACAACAGAAATTGTTTGCATACTCAACATTGGTTGTTGAGTCAATTCAACAAATATTATGTGAAATTCAACAAATATTTTTGTAAGCGTAACCGCATATTTTACTGAAAGACCGTCTACCTGAACCTTAGGGAGGTAGCCCTTTAATAGTTATACCGATAATAAATAAACGGCAAGTCATTTCACCAACAAACGCAGCCTCGCTTAGAGCATTACCGTTTTCTGAAAGCTACTCTTGCATTGAATACCTAAACGAAGAAAAAAAAAACTGCGTCGCATGCCCCCGCGCGAGGGACACGAGTATTTACTCGTGTCCCTCGCAGAGCATTGGGGGTGGTCACGTGGCGTAGGTTGTGGTAGTTGGCGGTGGTAGCTGTAGTTGTTGTTGTCGTAGGGGTTGGGTAGTTGGGTTGCGAGACGAGAGAGAGAGAGAGAGAGAGAGAGAGAGAGAGAGAGAGAGAGAGAGAGAGAGACAGAGAGAGAGACGTAAGTACGTAACGTGTTATTTATTGCCATCGTTTGCACCCCACCCTCTCTGCGGGGCAATCGGTTGGGATCTGTAGTCCGCCGTCGGTCCAAATGCTTCGCAGTCTCTGCCCCGTGAAATCTGGGTCACTCCAGTGGGGCGAGGGCGCACGTTTCTTTGACGATGCTCGGCTCCCGGTTGAGGTCGCCCACGTGACGAACGCACGTAAGCAGAACAGAGCGCAGGAGTAGAATGGAGTGAGCCGCGCCGATACCCGCTTTATATTCGTAGCGCGCGCAGTAGAGGGAGAGGAGGTAGCACCTGCTGCTGCAACGCCTCTTTCACCGCCGGAGCACGCGCATGCGCGCCCCGCACCTGTTGTTGATAGCGAGGAGGAGCGGGGGAGGGGCGCACGTGCTGGCTGGCTGCGGACGCCGATCGCCAACAGACGGGTGACATTGTGAGTTAAAGAAATGCTCTGCATTTTGAAAAAATCTGCGTCTTCGCAGCTAATCCTGTATATGCAATGCGAAACGCTTGTCTTAGCCTGGTGAAGCCTGGGTTTCGCTTGGTTAACCTTTGATTTAGCTCAGTCCAAAGCCTCCAAAGCCATAAGAAAGGCGACATGAAGGACTTGAAAAATTACAGGCCGATCAGCTTACTGTCAGTCGTCTACAAGGTATTTACCAAGGTAATCGCTAACCGAATCTCTGCAACCTTAGATTTCAGTCAACCTAAAGAACAAGCGGGTTCCGTAAAGGTTATTCAACAATGGACCATATTCACACGATCAATCAGGTGATAGAGAAGTGCGCTGAGTATACTGAACCCCTATATATAGCCTTCATAGATTATGAGAAAGCATTTGACTCGGTCTAAACCCTAGCAGTCATTCAGGCATTACGGAACCAGGGGGTAGATGAACATTATGTAAGAATACTAGAGGATATCTACAATGGGTCTACAGCTACCATCATCCTCCAATAGGGAGAGCAGTAAAATACCTATAAGGAAGGGTGTCAGACAAGGAGACACAATCTCTCCAATGTTATTCACAGAATGCTTACAAGAAGTATTCAGAACGTTGGATTGGGAACAGGTGGGAGTAAGGGTTAATGGAGAATACCTCAGTAACCTCAGATTTGCTGATGACGTTGCCTTGCTAAGTAACTCGGGGGACGAATTGCAAAGCATGCTTTCCGCACTGGGCGAACGGAGTAGAACCGTGGGCCTGAAAATTAATATGCAGAAAACTAAAGTAATGATCAATAACCTCGGGACAGCACAGCAGTTTGAGATAGGTGGCGAGGCAGTGGAAGTGGTAAGCGAATATATCTACTTAGGCCAAGTTGTGACCCCAGATCCCAACCATGAGGCAGAGATAATTAGAAGGATCAGAATAGGGTGGGGTGCATATGGCAGACATTCTCAGATAATGAATAGCAGCCTACCATTGTCGCTGAAGAAGAACGTGTTTGACAGCTGCATCTTACCGGTACTCACCTACGGGGGCAGAAACTTGGAGGCGCACTAAGAGGGTTCAACTTAAATTGAGAACGACTCAGCGGGCAATGGAGCGGAAAATGATAGGTGTAACATTAAGGGACAAGAAGAGAGCAGAGTGGGTCAGGGAACAAACTGGTGTTAAAGACTTATTAGTAGAAATTAAGAACAAGAAATGGACGTGGGCAGGTCATGTAATGCGACGGCAAGATAACCGCTGGTCATTAGGGTAACAGAGTGGATCCCCAGAGAAGGCAAGCGTTGCAGGGGGCGGCAAAAAGTTAGATGGGCAGATGAGATCAAGAAGTTTGCGGGGATAAATTGGTCACAGTTGGCACAGGACCGAGGTAATTGGAGAATAATGGGAGAGGCCTTGCCCTGCAGTGGGCGTAGATAGGCTGGGATGATGATGATGATGATGATGATGATGATGATGAACGCCTCCCTTTGTCGATGGTTGTGATTCCGCTCCCGAAGTTTTCCGAACCGAACTGCTCGCTGGGTTATCCGCGGGGTGGTCAGTCACCGCTGGCCGCCGATTGGTTCATAGTCTTTAGCTTCCGCCCACCGCGCAAAGACGGCACTGCCCCGGTCGTATCCATGGCCAAGGTCGCATGCACGCGGCGAGTCACGTGGTATTGTGAGAACCAGATGTGGGGAGGGCTTGCGCATGCGGGCCACGGCCGGACTGGACTGTCTTTCCGCGCTCGAGCCGGCGGTGCGCCGGCAGCGGCGTCGGCATCGGCTACAAAAAGCGGCCGGGGGAGGAGCTCGGCCTGTGTGTCACCTGATGTGTTGCCAAGGGTACGGCGCAGCTGCGATCAAACAAAAACCACATTTACCGTGGGGGCGAAACTTGTCCGCGAGGTTACTAAAACTTTGCTTTGAAAAACTTTACGAAACACACTGACTACAAGACAGAAGCTGTCACAAGACAGAAGACAGAATGCTAACGAAGACAGAATGCTTCGAAGACAGAAGCGAAGACAGAACTAGCGAAGGACAGAATGCAAGACAGAATGCTAGCGAACTAGATAACATAGTCGCGTCATACGAGGTGTTCGAATCTTATCAAGACTGCGACGCGTATAGCAGAAGGAAGCGCAACACACTTTCTTGCATTTGTGTATTACCAATGCGCATGCCCCGAATATATCGAACGAATCTTTTTTTCGGCAGACATCAGTGACCATTTGCCTATATTTTGTTTAGTCCCGATGGGGTAAATCTGTAAGTTCTAAAGGTCATTTTCACTGCCTTTTACCGAGACATTAACGCGCAATCGCTAGACGTGTTTCGCTTGCTCGTGATCGCCACACATTGGGATTTCATTCAAGAAATAAAAGACCCCCAACAATCGTACAAGCTATTCTTAGATAGTAAAACATTGCTATGAACAAGCTTTCCCTCTGAGGCCTGTTGCAAATAAACGGCAGAAAAAATAAGGAAAGCCGTGGATAACGGCTGAGCCTTTTTAATAAGATTGCGCATAAAAACAAACTGTATTATTCGTTTATAAAATCCAGTGACCCTTTCCAAATTCGCCGAGTTAAAAAATTTAGAAACGAGCTTACTACAGAAATAAAGAAAGATAAGGAGCAGCACTACGAAAAGCTTTTATCCAGGATATCTAATGACCCTAAAAAAATCTGGCAGGAAGTTAACAATCTTTCTGACAGGAATTTTGAGACTAGTACAGTTCAAATATCCTCGACGAAGGAAAGTTGACTGACGAACAAGGCGGCAATAGCTTTGAACACACATTTTTTATCTAGTGGAAAATACACCCCGGTTAGTGGTTACCAATTTGAAGGAGTAATCTTGCCAAAACCTAATGTAGCGAATTCCTTAGTATGGTTCCCCATAGTACGAAAGAGGTAGAGCAAATAATAAACAGTTTAATAACCACTGCAGCTGCCGGATGTAATTTATTAAAGCCGTTTTCAATTAAATACGTTGCAGATATAATTTCCCAGCCTTTGGCTCACATTATCAATACTATGTTGGAAACTGGTGTATTTCCAGACGACCTCAAAATTGCAAGAGTGTGCCCGGTTCATAAAGGTGGAAGGGACAAGGACTATAAATAATTTCAGACCAATCTCCGCGTTGCCAGTATTGTCTAAACTGTTTGAACATGTTATAAGTGTTAGACTGGCTGAGTTTGTGGACAAATACAATGTTTTAAGTGATACGGCAGTACGGTTTTCCGAAAAAACAAATCCACCGAACAGGCACTATTGATGACAAAACACGAAATTCTTAGCAATATAGGCAAAAACATACACACTTGGTATCTTTTTAGACCTGCGAAAAGCATTCGAATCAGTAAATCATGAAGTCCTGCTACAAAAACTACACGACTATGGAATACGCGGAATTGCATTAGAACTTTTAAGAAAACTATCTAAGTAATAGATACCAGTATGTGTCAATACTACCGCAGCATCCACTAAACTTAAGATAGAATGCGGCGTTCCCCAAGGTTCAATACTTGGCCCATTGCTTTTTAACTTATACGTTAATGATTTGTCGGCAATACCTAACTCCCACGGTTAGTCATGTATGCCGATGATACTAATATGTTCTTCTCCTCAACATCACTTCCTGACCTGGAAATAAAAGTTAAAAAATACATGGATATTCTGTCAAATTGGCTGCACATGAATAAACTTCAATTAAATGTCAGTAAAACTAAATATATAATATTCGCGCCAGTTAATAAACCAACAAATACTAATTTTAACGATACTGTTCCGAAACTGTAAAATAGACCAAGTAGAAACCCAGAAAATTCTTAGGTATTTGGTTTAGAAATGACCTATCCTGGAATACACCGTAGAAAAACTGTGTTCTGAGCTAAGTTAAAAACTGTTGGTTGCCTCTTTAAAATCGCATCTTCCTTACCCCCTTTGGTTAAAAAAATTGCAGTACTATACCCTATTTTACTCTAAGCTGTCATACTGTTTCTTTGGTATGGGGGCACCACGACCGCTCATAATTATAATAAAGTTATTATATTGCAAAAAAAGGTACTCAGAATTTTTGAAAATTATCACGCAAGAATCCAGGATTTAAGAACCCCTGATTTATTTTCCAAAACACGGTTTGCTTAAAGCTAGTCAAGTGTATTATTACAAATTGCTACAGTACACCAGAACAATAATCTTTATAACCACTATACACTCAGCCAGCGAGTCGGTACTGCCTGCGTGGTAGACTTAGAAAAACACCACAGATCCGTACGATTTATGGCAAACAACATACTGATTTCCAGATACCATGGCTCTTAAATAAAATTGTGGAAAACTATGATTGTAGCAGACTGTTGTCTAACAAATTCATTAAAAATGCTTCTAGAACTTTGTATTGAATACTCTTAATATGCCTGTCAGTGCTATATTTTGGTGTCTGTAAATGTATTATTTCATTTATTATATGTTTACTGTATGTATACTTTACTGTAGTATACTGTATGTTTACTGTAGTATACTGTATGTATACTTAATATTCCTGTTAGTGCTATTTTTTGGTGTCTGTAAATGTATTATTTCATTTATTATATGTTTACTGTGTGTATACTTTACTGTAGTATACTGTATGTATACTGAATATGCCTGTTAGCGCTATTTTTTTTGTGTCTGTAAATGTATTATTTCATTTATTATATGTTTACTGTATGTATACAAGATGTAGTTTAAACAATAATTTGTGTGTTTGCAAGCTACAGACTAACTTTTTTGTATTTAAGTATTCTACATCTGAACGAGAGGGCCTGTGAATATATGTATTGATCCCCACTCTCCTCACCCTACTCACGTTTCGAGTATATTTTTGTGTGTGTGAAATTGAATATTATTGTACTGATTCTGTACTGCTGGATTGCCCTGTGAAGCAAGAGCCTCTGTCAGGCTGTAGCCTTTAGCTCTTGCTTCACTTTCCACTGTTGGAAAGTGAATAAACTTCAAACTTCAAACTTCAAACATACATTTCAGAGCTCATTACCTGACGTTATCGCTAATTTTTAAAAAAAGAGATGTGCATCAGTCCTGCTGGAGCTTATAATTACCGAAGATATAAATGCCGCCAATTGCTTAAAGGGGCACTGACACAAAAATTTTGCATCTTGTTTTTTTTTGTTGCGATAAGTAGCTAGTGACCTACTTATAACCTGTAGAAACCTCATTTGCTTCAGCGTGCGACGGTTGTTTAATTAGAGGCATTTTCAATGCGGCCAGTCGCAGTTTCGGTTTCAGCGAGTGCCGCGAAACGATGGATTTTGTGGATTGTGTGTGAACAAAGCTGACCACGTGACCGTCGGAGGGATATCACAGAGCAGAGCCGCCGTAGCACTGTCGAATCCGCATCGACGGCAGTTTCTGCGAATGCCCCCACGTACTTATCTCCTGAGGCGCTTAATTAAAAAGCGACCGTGGATGTGACGCAGGCGCCGCGAGTGCAAATGCTACCGCGGCTAAAGAACGACGCGCGACGTTCAAGACGGTGGGTGGCAAGACGCGCGCTGGGAGCAGCCGGCCGGTCTGCCTACAGGTCCGCCTACAGATGTTTTCGGCTTAGCACTGCGGCGGATATTCGATTGCCGCTCTCGTAAGCAGTGCAGATGACAATTTTTAATGCAACCCGCCATCGCATCATTAACTCCTTTCTCATGTAAGCCACCATGGTCGGGACTTGGGGACAATTTCGTGCAGCGGTAACAAGCTATCACTCGAGCTACCTGCGCCGGCCTGGGCCACATCGCGGCCGGGGCCGCCGCCTGCACAGCGACCGTGCGGCTAGCTCAGTGGGCTTTTCGTGCCTCCGGCGCGTTTTCGCATCCAATGGTAATACACAGTAATAGAAACAGAAAGCCTGGAATCGCTGTAGAACGTTCGTCGCGGCCAGCCAGGGCCCCAGTGCCCGATTAGCTGACGAAATCACGGCGCCTCCGCCGCCAACGATCGGGTCGTTCGTTCTCGAGAGCAGAAGCTTCGCCCTCCGGCCCTCCGATTGGAGCGGCGAGCCGGGCGAGCCGGCGAAAAACGCCGGCAGTGCGGAAGCGGCAAACACAAACTCGTGACGTGTTTGGATGTTGTTTATTTACACAATAACCTCGGGATGTCGATTGCGCGTGGTCTTCTGCTTGCTGCTTGGTCGCGTTTCGCACACTTTAAAATTGATTTTAAGTATGTTCTAGGCTGTATTCGCCGCTGATATTTTGCAGATGATGTATATGTGTTCCCACCAATCTATCTCCGAAGTTATCTCGCCTTCAAAATTTTGTGTCAGTGCCCCTTTAAAAGGTTTCAGTGAAAAATAATCAGCGGTATGGTTAGAAACTGTTTGAGAATGTGAAGGCGAAAGTTTTTTTAGACCATTCGGCTGATCTTCTGTCGAACCTTTCTGAGGAGCTTTGTGGCTGCGCCTTCACCACTTGAACCGGCCCCTGGAGAGCACCCTCTGGGGCTCGTTACGCTCGCTCGTAATCGCGAGACCGCCCCGTTCGCCCCCGTCCGTACCGTCACTTTTCAATGCGCAGGGGGCTCGCTGTATAGCACGGGCTACACGGCCTACCCTCCTCTGGCGCTCTGCTCTGTCACGCTTTCTGAGAAGCCCTCCTCCGAGCCCCTCCGGCACTACTGTACTTCGGGATGTTCGGTTACTCCCAGCGTGCCTGTTAAAAAAAAAAGAGATCGAAACGAGCTGCAGCCTTTAATTTATTGAACTCACTTTTCGCGGTATGACATCGCCCCTGCCCCCCACGAAAACTCTTCTTCAGCCGCCGTAACCTGCCGATGCAGCGTGGCCGTGACGCAGCGTGCTTACTCAAGAGACCCGAGTTTTGTTCCCATTTGAACTGCAATATACCCGTTCTAGAAATATAATTTATTGGCTGCATTCAAATTGCAAGGAATACGCAATTTGGCGCAGATTCTGTCACATTTCGAGGTATGTTTTCATTTTCACAGCGGCGGCCATTTTTATATGCGACAACGCAGCTTTTTTTTTTTTTTGCTCAGTTTTAAGGCTTTTGCTCTAACACGGCCAATGCAAAAACAGCTGCAGTATCGCCAAGCTAACACCATCTAGGAGAGGGTTCATGCATAAACGATGTTTTTAGGGCAAACGAAACACTTCTTCCGTTTTGAGGCAATGCATATCTAAGAATTCGTAGCAAGTATCCGAACAAAAGAAACCATCTTGGTCAAAAGTTCCGGTTACTAGGGTTGTCAGCGGAGGTTAAAAAAGCTAGCATAATCTGGCCATATTCATGTGTCGCGTCGGCAAAGTCGGTCAATACGCAAGGCAAAAACTTTACCCGTAGCTTTAGGGCAAGAATATTTGTTGTCCCACTACAGCTTTCGGCACTACGATTAATGATTTATAATTATATAGCTCTCTAGTTATGGATGCGCCTACGCGCACTTTTTTAAGTTACCTTAAAGAACGGAATGCAGGCGAAACCTGTGCACGTGCACTTAACGTAAATACTGCACGTCTTTAACCCTAACATGGAGAATTATCTTTTCCATCCCTTAGCTACAGTGAGGACTTTATTTTTTACATATTCTCTTTACGTAAAGGCGGAAATTCATTAGGTAGTAAAGTAAAGACGCTAGGACGCAAATAAAAAAATTGATTCCGACAAGTCCACGTATTCTTCTTTCTAGTTCGTCTGTGTTTAGCTCCAAGTACACTGACACTGCTTCAAACAATGCTCCACTAGCTAGGCCGACACCAAGTGTTACTAAGGTTCGATATATACATATACAATGTATTAGGCGGTATTAGAAGGTCTCGCAAAACAGTGAGGATCCAGGAAACCTCGAAGCAATGCTCGCCGCGTCCTTCATATCCAATGCCGGCGACAATTTACTTTTGGATCTACACGAGCATCACCAGGCAAGACAGGTAGAGGCGTTTAGAAAAGCACAAGTTTTCGGAGGCGCAGAATTGTATAATGCCTCTCCTGCCAAGTGCAGGGCTCTCTAGCTTTCCTCTGGCGAGAGCCATGAGGGCGGTCTCTGCTATTTCCGAGTCCTATACGTGAGGATGCCGAAGCGAGAAGTTGCCATGATGACCACAGCTTTTTTTTTCGGAAGCGACTACGTTTTGTTCCACTGCTTTTGAAACTCCATCGCAATGTTTACGAGTGCAGCGTATCCTAAATTCTCCTTAGACTCATTTTGGGGCCCGAACGCTCAATCGCAGTGGCCCGCAGGCCCGTTTACTCCGGTGTGGGCACGCAGAGAACAAGCGTTCAAATTATTCCATCGCAAAGACCTCTTCTGCCCTTTCCCCTGTTGGCGATGGGCCATGTAGGTTACCCCAACGTTCTAAGCATTTAAGCTTTCACAGCCCCCGATTGCACATAGAGTTGCTGGGAGAGCATCTGAGAACTCTTCCTTGATACCTTCGAACCAAGCACCGAAATCACAAAACCGTTATTTCAGCTCAGTCCTTCTATTCTTTTAGGGGCGAAAAATGTCTTGGCGAGCTCGCACTGCTTCTTCGGCTTTGATGTTGAGATATCGGTTTCCACTCACAATTTCTTTCCAGGGTTCGCTGCAGATAAAACACCTCATAAGTTTTACTCACTAAAGTGGGCGAACTGGCGCCAGCAACGTGCGCAGTACTCAGGATTCAACATATTTTCAGTTTATTTTACGGAGTTGGTTTTATACACATCGTTTCAACAGGAAGAATTTACTTGCTTGTATTTGTCACAGCACTTTATATTTACACAGTATATTGCCGGTCAATTCGGCCCACAGAACCTTGGGCCATGGGGTTTCCGTCTCCCCTGAACTACGACGTTTCTCCGGCGACAGCAACAATCGTTTCCTATAGCCTGCTGGAGAACCTCAACACTATGCACGTGCGTGCTTGTTGCGGTGGAGCATACGGAAAGAAGGAATGAAAAAGCCGATGCAGCAATCTACGTGATGCACTACAACTATTTAGGTCGAGCCAGGTATTTGTCAAAGCGGTTCCATGTATGTCTCTTTAGGTGAAAGCGATTCTCGGGAGAATATCCTGAGCAATTTAAATTATGGTGTCGTGGCTCAAAGCCAGCTTTACAGGCGCTGTAATGGAAAGAGAGATACTTTTCTTGCAGCCCGTGGGACAAAAAAAAATCATTTTATACTCCACTCTCTGAGGAGCGACTAATGGAACGCTGCTGTTTAGCTTAATTTCGAATGTGGCGGCTGCTTATCGAACAATGTAAATAATAAACATCACGGGCGTCCGCGAACATATTACAGAACAAGCTGCCTTACGCCATGTGCGATGCAGCATCCCATCCAACTTTGATGCATGCGAAAGGCAGAGGGCGCAAAAATGACGGATCCACGCATGATTGGGTATCGACGTAACGTGAGCATTTCGTTGTGGCCTGTCTGTGCTGAAATGAACTAGCCTGTGCCATGATTTATCGTTATTGTGCTTGACGTACTTGCTGACTATTCAGACAGGTAAATCGTGGTGAGGTATCGAAAACTACGAGACGTCAGTACAACCGTTGCATGTTTCAGTCTCCCTTGCACAGAGGATAACCGGCTCAAAGCTGAGAGAGTGGGACACACGGAGAAACTGGGGCTTACCCAAGCGATCACCCCCCCCCCCCCCCATTTCGAATGTCGCTTCGCAATCTGACCTCTCAGGCGAGTTCCCAGGAAGCCAGCCTCATCTCGTTTGGCCTTCCTCTGGTGCTCCGCGATTCCCTTTCCGGTTCCCGCCGGCGTGATAGGTGGTGTACGATACAATCCATTGACGCGAAGTTTCACAAAGCAGACAGCAACAGCATTACACACAAAAAGGTGAGAAAGGCCAAAGTATGCGATTAGAAAAGCACAAAAATAATGTGCCCACCGTTTCCCAGCTTTCAGAAGTGTTTCAACAGCAGTGCTGCTTAAGCTTTAGCTTGTTCGGGTGGCACTCGCAAAACAATACCAAAATATACCGAGCGGGCGTAAGCACACGCATCGTGCGGAACACTCGGCGTCGTCCACGCTAACGCGTGGGCTTGGGCGACGTGAGGAGCATGCAAAATGTACCAAGAAAAAATACCAATCCCACATCTGCGTGCGCCTCGTGAGGAGCGCCCGGCGTCGTTGGGCTTGACCTTCCAGAACACTCTGCCCAGCGTTCGCGGCGTGATATCTCGCGTACTCTTCTACTTGCCAGTTCATGTGCGTTCGCGCCTGAAGTGGGCAGCACAGATACCGTATTTGCGCTGAAGACGCCGCGTGCGCGAAGCGTCTTGTTGCGGGTTCTAGCGCCTGCTAGCGCAGTCTACTTTGGGAGAGATGTGAGAAGCTGCGGACAAAACGGCCTAGGCCTTCCAGTCATGGAGAACACTTACAGCGGCAATTTCGGAAATCCATGTGAGATGGACCAGCATAGTTCCGACGAAGGCAGAGGGGCCGTCAGCGCTGCATTGTTATTGCACCATTATTATTGCACCATTAGCGAAAGCTGCGCCATTTGTGTTATAATCAAAACGTGGCGAAAAGCCTATTTATATTGTTTTAAACGTGCTAGGGCAAGAGGACACCGGCAGCAGGATTGGGTGTCATGGCTGACCGGAATGAGGTTCTTAGCTTTTAAGGACAGTGCTATTTACACAATGATTATGATGGGGATATTGATAGCACATACCCAACGGAAGGGATTCAACATACTCCTGCCGCCACAACGTGTGTCTGCCACAAACAGCTACAGGCATGAAACGGACAGCGAGGTCACTCTTGCTGGCAGTCCGGCCCCTATTCTTCTCCTGTCGCATCTCGATAGCGTTCGGGCGTTGCAGGCTCTTGTGCACGTGTGCACGTTAGTGCAGTGAGTACACGTTAGTGCAGTGAGTTCACGGTTTGTCCGAAAACGTCAGAAGTTCGGCTCTATGCGGTGATGCGTTGCTCTGACGCACTTCGGACACTCGGGCGCTTTGGCGCGGCTTCACATTGAGCGCATGAGTCCTCTATAAGTCGATGGGACGCCGGCAGGTATTCGTCAAGCGACTTGCGACGTCGCTGCTTTGCTCGGTGGCGCGATGACTCGGCAGCCACGTTTCAAAAACAGAGCGTGACGGTAGCTAAGCCAGAATATCGCCCTGCCGTCCAAGTCATCCAACACTTACAGCGTTGTTTCCAGCTTCGCCCTTCGACTCACAGCGCAATTCGCAGCAGGCTTTGATGGTCGGTGCCCGATGGGTTGTACGCCACTCCCTGGTGTGGTGGCTCGATAGCTGGGAGAAACAGATGTCTCTCCTGTCGGTGCGCAGGCACGCGTAGCTAGCACTGACGACGATGTTTCATCCCATACCAACGGTTGCTGTACCCATCGTGGCGTCGAACCAGCTTGATCATCTTTTACTCCCGCCCGCAAGAATATTATTGGAAATGAACGAGTCCGGAATCCTAATAATTTGGTGCGTTGGGCTGAGTCGTAACTGTTACGTGACATTGGTCGGACTCATAGTCTTCGCTTCCACCTGTGCCTCAATCTTCGTTGCAGCTTAATAAGGGCCAAGCGTCGTAATAATTGCACGGAGGGCAGAGGGTCGGCAGTTGCGCCCAGATGGCGATTCTGCAAGTTTTGAACAGTTAGACGCCGGTGGTACATGTCCTTAGGAGGTGGCAATACGGCCTACTGCGATTTTCTGACAATCTTCAACCCTCCTGTGTGGCGGGTGTTTTTCAGGGGCACGCGTTTCCTGTATCGGCAGTTTACCGGATTCACGGTCCGCGTTTTGCTCTTGTGATTAGGTTTCGATGCCGCAACGGGGCTGGAAACGTTTGATTGACGGGAGGTCGCAAACCGACAAGGCTTCTTTGAGAGGAGCCCTTCTCAGAGGTAAGAATATCTTCATGGGCAGGGTGCATGCATGCCGCATTATGTGGACCCGCTCTGTCAAGCAGACTTCCTGGACACGCATGAGATACTGGTAGGCATATACTCGGGGGTACGGTTTTAAGTTTAGGGAAGCCTTCACCGCACATCAAGTCTGGGACAAACATGTACTCACAGTGACATGGCAACGGCTTAATGCGCGGTTCCTCAGGTGCTTGCGCTACACCCAATTCGACAAGGACCGTTTGTTTCTCCAAGCTTCATGGTTGACGGTAGGTTCTTGTAGGTTAGTTGATTTTACAAACCTTTCTCCAAGCGTTGAATGCCAATATTTTTCACATAACTTTCAAATTTGAACTCTTCCGTGCCTTATTTTTCTGAAAATTCTCAGATCACAGGATTTGGCTGCTACATCTATATACTGCCGATGCACAGGCAATTCGACAATTACACGATCCCTCGCTTGTCATTTGACTCGCGATGACGGTTAATTCTCCCGTTTTATGCCCCAGGCGAAATCTGGACTCAAACGACAACGCTCACTTCTGTTTCCCCAAACAATTCCAATTATTTCGGGTAACGTGCCAAATCTACACCTACGCTTTCAGGCGGGGCGTGCTCGAAGGCTACCGAATAATTTATATGAACGGGGAATATTTAACGTTTGCCGATATATCCACATCCACAGATGAACATTTTTACTCGTAGCCTCGTAAAAACTGACGCTGTGGCTGTTGCTTCCAAATCATGTGAAGCCGGATTTACTGGGTAAATTTCGTTGAGAGGAAACACCCAGCCGGCAACAAATCTTGGCCCTGAAGATTCACACTGGTATAACGGCATAGCTAGCAAATAGCGTGGGCTGATTAGATCAGACACTAATGCGTTCGTGTCACCCACACGTTCGTGTCAGAATAGACAACACATGTGCATAAGGTGTTTATTTTGTGCTAGCAAGCAGTGTAGTTGAGCACGTACAATGAAAATACAAAGAATAATAATATCGTGCCTAATCGTTGCTGAAAAGCTAGAAAAAACTCACGTATAATAGGAAGCCATAGAAATCTTAGGTTATCATGGAAGCGAAGATATCGACACACAGAGTGCTAACTTCGGGCGTTGGCATTGACGCAATTGGTATAAGTGGAGGCAACGTGTATTACACAGCCAAATCAAATAAAGTTAAATTTTATTTAACATCGCTCTCCGTGGTCAACCATGGCTTCTGTAACAAACTATTTCTCAGGCTTATGAAGAGATTCGACGGCATGGTCTTAGGCATGGGTGTGCCGTAAAAAAGGTTCCCGTGCTGTTATAGTTGTATTGAACTATTCAAGTGGCATGCTATAGCGCCGCGGGAAAAGTATAATGAGCGTCTCTCCGTAGAGCTACGCACTCGGAACATGAGATTGCGTCAACAGTTTTTCATCAGTAGCGTGTTCAAGATTTTGCACCTGTGGGTCATCCCCACCATGCGAAATTAGATTGTTTCCATCTTTAATGAGGGAAGGTGACAGGTTGGTGCTTGTCCCAGGACGACTGGTTCTCTGATGTCGGAAAACCTCCCATATGTTCTTGTAAGATGGTTTACTATCTGGCGTTTCCTCCAAGTCATTCAGTTTTCTAGGTTTGATCGCAATGCGGGTGGATTCTCTGTCGTATGCCGCGGGGTATGTTTCATCTCTCAGTGCAAATTGTAGCTCGTTCTGAGATATTCCCGCATTTGGGGCATATTCACTGTCACTCGCAGTTTTTCGTAGGAGGACGTCTTCATATGTCTGTTTCTTTATCATAGGTTCCAGCCGTACAGAAGGGGAAGCTTTATTTGTGTCGCCTGCCACCCTGTCTTTATCTGTCACCAAACCGTGTAGCTCTTGTTTAGATTTCTCGTTTTGTTCAGGCGTGGTTGTATCGACGATGAGCGCTTCGGCCGTCCTCGGCCTCGGAATTTATGCGTTCGTCCAGGTAAGCAGCATAGTCCGCAGTCATGGGGTCCCATTTCCCTGGTTTTCCAGACAGATCGCCTGTACGCTCACCGGAGGGTGCGGGCTTATTTGCCGCTACTCCATCTATGTCCCGATGCTCTGCTTCGGCCCCATGTTTCGCGGGCGGCGCCGGAGTGTCTATGCTAGTTGCATCACGTTCAAGCCCATGGATGAGTGTCTTCTCTGTGTTGTGTTCCTGCTGAGCTTTCGGTGTGCTGTCTTCTTCCAAGTAGCCTTCATCAGTGCCAATGCTAAGCATCTCATCGTGCTCCCCGTATTCATCTGTCCGTGAATATCTTCGGTTCTCCCTCGAGTCCGGCGCCTTTTGTGGTTGCTGGCGAAGCATTACCTGTCTTGATCAAACCATCGCCCATAATTTCAGTCAGCGAAGGCGAAGTAGAGGAGCGACGTGGCGTTCGTGTCGAAATGTGGATCTCGTGCTCTTTGGCTGTGAGGGCACCGCAGCTGGCACGACCAAAAGGTGGGGGGAGTAATCGCTGTAGCGTCGGCACGGACCCGTCCTTTCGCTGATTGGACTCGTTTTCCTCCGAGAAAATTACATCAATGGGCCGTCGGGAGTGTGCAACATGCGACCTTAATTTGCCTTTGGTTTGACGATGTCCGAGTGTCATCGCTTGCTCTGTAATTAGAAAAAAAAGCCTATTATTTTATAGAGTGCAAATTGGTTTTGAGGGCAATTCAGCAAGAAATAAGAGGTATTTCTGTGACGGGTTGGGGTGAGAGAAATTTTTACTGTGTCTCTGGCATGAAAGGTCACCACTGACCTGTCGCACAGGGTATTGTCGAGAGTAAGAAAGCGTTTCAGCGACGACACAACACAAAGGTACAGCACCCAATACGAGACGAGGGTAGTGCACACCTTTTGGGGATCCATGCAAACACCGCCAAGAAAGCTGCCATTCCCAAGCAAAATCTCAAATAGCCAGAGTGTAGAAACTATAGAACTACCATTAATTAAACCTACAGTTTGGTGGGTTTTACAGAAATACACTTGTAGTAAATTTGCGATGTAATCAGATTTTAGAATCCAAGAGTTTATGAGTGCGGTATTGGATTATCCTACCGGATTATTGTGCTGACTGTAATTCGAGAGTTGTTCATAAACATTAGTTTTACCTTCCACGTTCCCAAGCAGGCAATGGCTCGAAAATCGCGTCAAGTATGCGAACCATAATTGTAGAGATGCCTGATTGGCTCCTCTAACTGAATTTGTTTAATTACAGCCTCTTATTAGGTCCGCATAAGTGGCTGATTATATCTCCTTATATTATGTTATTTTAAAAAGCCAGTTATCGCGGTTTGCAGGACTATGCCCTCTCAATCAAAAGCCATGGAAGGCCGGATGCCGTAAATGATGTCGAGTTTTTTGCGCAACCGATAGCTGCGCCCGTATTCCAAAGGCCGAGCCTATCGCGTAGTTGGAGTTTACGGCAAAAGCGTGGCCCCCTTGTCGACGAAAGCCTGCAAAAATGTGGCCGGGCACATGCTACCTTCGCTGCAGATGTCAAAAGACGATAGTCGTCTGACGACGATTACACGTAAACGCCTCTCTTTTATTTCCCGCGAAGCTCTCATGCTTTCCCGCTCACCAATGAGCCGGAGCGTAGCTCAAGCTATTTCAATGTTTTTGCGCTCCACTTCTCTAGCGCAAATTAAAGCATTTTGTCACTGTGTAACTTCGAACGTCGCCACAAGGCCTCCAGCGCTTTTCCGTATTTTTGTGGCAAACATTCTTTTTGATGGGTAATCTATTTTCCATCGCAAAATAGCACAGTCCCGACTTTTAATCGGAAGAACGCTGCAGGTATTCTTAAGTCACAAATGTTTAGCCTGAATAATGAGTAATGTTTTCTCCTTGCTCAACAATGTGGGCAAGTGTAAACATTGCCACCAGATGCATTAGTTCGGACAAAATTTGCATTTATAAATGTTTCGTTGGAGACTCCCTTTAACTTTTGGCTGGCAGCTCAATCGGGGGACAGACTGCCAGACAGACGAAAATTTTGGAGCTACGTACCCCAAAAAATACTGCCATCCTTAAAGGTTATTTATGGTAGTTCTACTTGCCGGGTTTGCCCTCTGCATAATATGCATCGAGCAATAATATGCATCCAGGACATATTGTGCTGAAAAGCACAAGATGCTCTGGATGCATAATATTGTCGTAATTCTTGCCATCATTGCCTTAATCACTATGGCCATCATCCCGCTGGTATAGAGTGAACTATGGCAGCTTCTAGCATAGACGTATTACTTCGGCTATTCTGAGTCGTTGGAAGTTGCTTTTTAATCGACCAGATTTAGGGGAAATCCCCAAGGTGGAGTAAGTTTTTGTAAAAGAAAGTTTGACATCCACCTAAATTCAGCCATACGGCTGCATAAATGCATAAATGCCATAAATGCATAAAGCCATAAATGCAATAAAGTCATAAATGCAAAAAGCAATAAATGCAGCCATTAACATCTGTCCTTCACTTCGAGTTGTGATCAATTCGCTTTCGCGCTACTAACGACTCGCCTCCTGGTTAGCTCAGTTGGTAGGGAGACTGCTCCGGTTAAGCAGTGGTCCCCGGGTTCGAATCCTGGACCAGGACGAATTTTTCTTTCAACTGCAAAGTTTCCGAGAAAGCTGTATAGCTTTCCTTTGTAGCCGTATGGCTGCATTTAGGTGGATGTCAAACTTTCGTTTGAAAGTTGCTTTTTGTTCCGAAATGTTCTTTTCTCGCGGCGTCATTAAATTTGGCGATCTCCTACGTCGCACCAGGTTCCTTGGTAGCGACTTTCACAGGCGGCTTGTCCACCCGTTGTCAATCCTGAGCATCAAATATCCAGCCCAGCTAAGCTTCTTGCTGCAATGGGAGCACGGTCATCCTCTACAGAAGTTGGATATCTAATTTTTAGGCTCCTACATTATTGCCAACAATGGTAAACATTAAGAAGACCTTAGTTTTCAAGTATTTCTGGAAGTGCCTAGTGCAGGATTTTTGATCACAAGTTAAGCCATTAAATGCACCCTTTCGTTGTACTGTTACGAGTATTGCAGCGGTAACCTTGGGCTCACTAGTCTGACTGCTTCTAGACAGTACGATACATCGTTCCAATTCTACGTCGTTCGTAACATCCCCCAACCCTCGACCACGCAAATAGTCGTCTGCTTGTTAGAGTACGCTTTCCAGAAGGTTCCAGTATTACAACTCGCGTCAAAGCTTTTTTCCAGAACCTTACGCTCGTTCTTCATGGTAAAATCTGAAGAGCAAGCCCCTCGAATACCGGTACGCGTAGGCGAATTATGAAAGGCAGCGGCTTTAAAAATCTGGTCCCCAAAAGCGGTTTCAGCTAGCAGGCTGCACTAAACACGCCCGAGGAAAGTGCAGAGACCGCGTAGTCTGCCGACTACTCAAGCACAGAATATGCCTTGTGACTGAACTTGCTCTACCCACTGAAGACATTACCTCTGGTGGTTGGTTCGTCGTATCCCTTGAGCTGTAGGCGGTCTGCAATGCTGTCGATGCCTCTCAGAAGCGACTGAAGAACAAATGCCGAAAAGACCAGGGTGCAACAGGCTAACAAAAGAAGCAGTACCGATGCAGCCACGCTAGGTTTGCCGGGGCTGCGGCCAGGAATGATTAGGAAAGTGCAGTCCATCAGGGGGAGAAAATTTCTGATGCCCTCTTACGCTGTATCTTACTTCTTCTTCTACCTTAGGCGCATTAACCCATATACACTCAGGGGAATTGGCGAGGACATGCGAATGGTCTAATTAGTTAAAAATGCGGCCTGTTTCACAATAAATCCATGACTGATGAAAACACGTACCCACTCCGCAATTCCCTTTGAAGAAAAATGATAGTAGAGACAAGAAAAGGAGCCGTGCGATGTCTACGAGAAAATTATGGAGGGGAGAGTAAATAGGTTTCTTTGCTTTGCCTAATCTGCTAGCGCCGATGAAACAACTTCTACTTTTTATGGTGATGAAGATTATGAAACGGTGCATGTTCAGTCGAGAAATAGGTGAAAAGGCCAGGTATCACCATACTATAAAGTTGGCCCAAGCTGACATCTGAATCGTCTCAGTTGTACTTCCTATTTAGGAGAAACACCGAGAAGGGTACAAAATCGAATGAGATGGAAATGAAACGCTGGCGAAAACGCGATGACATTATTCAGGTACCAAGGAAACTGGACCATAGGAAACCCTGAAGTCGGAAGTATATCATTCGTTCGAATATAGCTGAGCACAGTCTTGTGACAAATCCTGAGAGGGGGGGCTATTTCGTACTCCGAGAACAATATTTTTTACCGTGTGCAGGTGTGTCCGCATCATCTTTATCTCAATAATCATCGAGATGGGCTGGTCATTCTTGAAAATGCTAGCAGACCACCTACCTTCTCGGGCGCAAACATCCGGGCTTCTTTCCTTGGAGCCGCCGCAAAGCCACGCTTGTTGCCGATACCCATTTCCCTGCACTTGGCCTTAGAGACTTCTCTTTCATTACAAGTGTTCCTCCTTTATTTGCACCGAGGAGGAGCGTCGCAGCGATGACTGCGACAACTCCGCTCCTGGTAATACAAGGCCTGTCTTTTGCCTATATTGACTACTAGGTTTGGAATAATGGGGCCAATGCAGGCAACGCTATGCTCTCTTTCTACACGAGTGGGGCCAGAACATACAAAGAAGCTGTCACCATCTTGCCCCCGCGACAGCAGATGTCCAGCGAAGTAGTTCCGCATGGAAATCACAAGAGGTACTCAGGTGTAGAGGCAAAACCTTTAGGCAAAATGTCTTTTTAGATGCAAAGCATCTCTTGCTCGGGGCTATGTCCGGCGTCCGTCCATTGTCCGCACCTCCCCCCCTACACTATAAAAAAATAGTTAGCGGCGCCCAGTTTTGATCCCACGACTCTCTGGCCGCAGCGGCTTCGATCTCGTTTCGATCCCATGACTCTCTGGCTAGAGGTACGCGGCGCTCTTCCCACTGCGCTACAAAATCGAGACAGGAGCAAGTGCTACGAATGCGCGTTATGTCCTTGATTCATTCAAACTACATCAAGAAGCTACTGATACAACAAAGGCACGCCAAGCTGAACGTCAATAGAAACTACGAACTGAAAACTTTAGAGGAGGATGTTAGCGCCTCTTGCTCGGGGGGATGTCCCGTGTCCGTGCCCCGTCCGCAGTGCCTCTAATGATGATTGTGGCAGGATGCCTCTAGGGACTGGCCAACCAAAGAATCCATCACGACATAGGTTCACGTTCAACCACCATCGTCATCTTCCCGTAGGGGAACCGCTGAAGAAGAAGAAGGAGAAGAAGACAAAGCTGCGAAGACGAGGGCGTGTACGTTGCTCTCAGCCGGTCCACCAACGTCAACAACCTTTGCCTCAGCAACGCTGACGGAGACTACCGATGCTACCACAGAGATGACGACATCGACAAGAACATGATGGAATAGTTTCGGCGCCTCGAGCACCACCGCCTACTCCGCGTAACACAACAGTACTTGCGTGCTGTTGCCACCGGCGTGGACCCGGACGTGGAATTCCCTCTGGCGCAACTAAACACCAGATCACTCAACATAACGGCAACATGTCAGCTGCGCGATAAGCGTGCATGCGCGTCTCCTCTCTCATCTCCTCCTCTCCACTCCATCTGCTCTATATAACAAACCCGGCCCGCGCGCCGCTTCATCAGTTGCTGCTTCGGTTGAGACACGCTGCACCGTCCGATGAGCTGAATGAACGCCAACAATTCTGCTTTCTTGAGTATGTATCAAACAATCTAACACAACAAACGAACTAAGCGCATTGAAATTAGGCAAGCATTTATTGCGGCATAAGTGCTTATTGATAATGTTACGGGAACCGCAATGTTACCGCAAGTGGAAACAGCCGTATAGCTCTTTAAAACCCACCACCGACGATGAAGAAACAGTGGATGGCATGGACTCGTCGCTCGAGAGATCACGGCTGTTTGTAAATAGATAGCCTTACCTTTGCCCCGCTGACCCGGGCACAAAGCGAGCAGTGCACGAGGCCAATCACGCTTATGTGTACTTTGTGGCTGAGCATACTTTCTATAGAGTTAACTGAAGGAAACTTGGAAGTACTGAAGCTATAAACTCTAGAGCACAAATCTGGGCGGTCCATTTCCCTCCCGTAGATGTCCATGTATTGTGGGCACGGGAGAGCGGCAGCAATGCAGCCGACTCACAATCCGTTTCTTTTCTCGTTCAGGTGCTGGCTGCCCTTGCAACGTGCGTGGTCATACCTCAGGGAGCGTGCTTCGCCCTGGGCCCTTTCGGTACAACGGCACCCGCTTCTGCGCAGTTCCTGTCCAGGCTGAATTCTTCGGAGGTGATACCTGGCTCGTCGACACGAGGCCCAATCGGATCACACACTCAATGACCTTCTGGAGCGCCACCTTCGCTGAGCACGCTAGTTGTGGCGCCTGCTTTCATCCTGTCCTACCCATCGACAATGCCATCATTGCAACCGGAGTACTTAACCGCCTGGTTTGACATCACCGCCTCCAGTGGGCATGGGAGAGCAGCAGTAATGCAGCCGCCTCACAATCCGTTTTCTTTTCTCATTCAGGTTAGTAGAGGTTCCTACTGCCATTGTAAAAATTAGAACAATGCTTTCCTGCTGCTCTTCCCGTGCCCCAGTGTTATTTTTACGATGACTTGCGAATGCTTCTATCTTGTGAAAACGTTGTTGCTTAGCGGCGATGTCGAGCTTAATTCTGGCCCTGATGATGTTACTACCAATCTATCTGGTGAGCTATCAAACGTTGTCAAAGCAATTACTGCTCATTTAGACTCGCGCCATGACAGACTTCTGAAGATTCTTCATGCAGTAAAGTTGAGCCAAGAAGCACTCGAGCACACGGTGTCCGACATCAACACAAGGCTAGTTGCTGTTGAAGCCCGTGTTCGCGCCCTTGATCAGAGTAGTAACCCAGGGATAGAAGCCACAGCGAATGAGGTTTGCTCGGAAAATGCGGAGCTTCGTTGCCGCCTTTACGATTTTGAAGATAGAACTCGCCGGAATAGTTTAATATTTTATGGTGTGGCTGACAACCCAAAAGAATCATGGTCGCAGTCGGAGGAGCTAGTACGCACGCTTGTTTCCTCTCATATAGAAGTTCAAATTGTGCAGGACGGAATCGAAAGGACACATCGGCTTGGAACTTGTGTGCGCGATAAATCAAGACCAATAATAGTAAATTTTTTGTCGTTAAAAGTAAAGGACACCATTTTTGCGCAGAAAGGGAAACTAAAATCGACGGGAATTACTATCAGTGAGGTCTTCTGTAGGGAACTAGAAACACGAGGAAAAAGCTTTTCGACTTTGGGACAGCCAGTAGGCAACAGTACTCCTTACGTCATGACAGGCTACTAATCGGTAAGAAATGTTTTCTTTACTGTACCCAAACTGACAGTGTCTGTGAAATCAACCCAAAAACCGAATATGTGTCGCCGATCAGTACCCATGCTAATCAACCTACTCCAGCACAAGTACGTTATAGCAACCCCGCAGTTGCAATCATAGTCTAGAAGAATGTAAGATTTCTTTCCTTTTTACTAACATACGCAGCGTAATAAGCAAACGTGGTGAACTGTCTTCCGTAATCGATGACTGTTATGCTAAAATAGTTGTGCTCACGGAAACGTGGTTGTCCAGCAAGATTCGTGATAGTGAAGTGTTCCACACTTGCGGCGAATATAATCTTTACATGTCTGACCGTAATACCAGAAGTGCAGGAGGTGTTCTGATTGATGTTTCTGTTAATTTGCACTCGCACCTTGTTCCCATGAGGTCTTCTTTAGTATTTGTTTGCGCGTGCGTACGTTTCGGTCATAATGACGTTAACTTGAGTGCCTGTTACCGGCCACCGAACTCGTCGTCTGATTTTTGTGATACGTTGTGCGATGCTTTAAACAATATAGATGTTGGCTCCCTGCTGCCCCTACATTTTAATAGGGGATTTTAATTTTCCTGATACCTCTTGGACCGGTAGTGGTAGCCATGCTACGTCTCGCACACGTGAAGGAAATTTGTTTTTTAATATTTGTAATGACTTTCCCTTTACCCAAATAGTGAAGCACCTACGCGTGTCACTCTTAATTCCTCGAGTTTGCCGGACCTGATACTTACCACAACCCCTGATAAAATTTGTTCTTTTCATTATATTCCTGGGTTAAGCGATTAGAGTATTCTTCATTTTACTAATGACGTCACCGCCTCAAAACAAGCAGCTTCTGCTAAAACCATAAGAGATTATAAATGCGCAGACGTGGCCGAAATCAATGCGGAAATGGAACGTTTTACCGAGTCTTATCTGCGTAGCTTTTCTTTCCGCACTGTGGAAGAAAACTGGAGAGTATTTCAGAATGCTGTTAAATCCTTCATTAATATATATATTCCCCTGCGCACAATCCGATCATCTTTCCGCTCTCCGTGTTCACCTCCTCTCTTAACCGGCTGCGAAACAAAAAGAAACGGTTGTACCGAAGCGCAGTATTATCTGAAAGTAGCGAAAGGTGCTCAGCCTATCGAACTGTAAACCTTGAATATAAGCATGCGCTTTTTAGATCAAAACGGGACTTTTTTACTAAAACGCCTTCTTTGCTGCATACTAACTTCGTAAATTTTGGTCAGCAGTGAATGGTTCTAAAAAGGACACGATCCAGTTGTGTGATCATGATGGTAGTGTGATACCACCGGATGAGTGTTGCGTTGCCTTGCAAAATGCCTTTGTTCTTTCTTTTTGTAATCGTGTTTCTACTGTGTTACCCAAAGTTGATAATGTGCATTTCCCGCCTATGGGTCCACTTGTTGATTCGGTAATCATTAGTAAATTAATTCCGAGCCTGAAGGTATCCTCCACCGGTGCTGATAGTATCACTGATCAGTTCTTTAAGCTAACCGAAACACAATCGTCACTAATATTGTCAAAGCTGTTTTTGCAATCTTTGCAGTTTTCTGTGCTGCCGAGCGACTGGAAGGCGGAAAGGGTTGTGCCATTTCCGAAGCAAGGTGATGCCTCCAACCCTTTCGACTATAAGCCCATTACACTCGCAAGTATCCAGTTCAAACTGCTTGAGAACGTAATCCAATCCAATTTGATAACTTTCCTCGAAGACAACAAATTTTTTGATAACCATCAGCATGGTTTTAGAAAGTATTTTTCATGTGAAACGCAACAACTAATGATTTATTTTCAATAACAGACCGGGGTGCCATTGTAGATTGCATTTTTCTAGAATTTAAAAAGCGTTCAATTCAGTTTCCCATCAACTTCTTTTGTTAAATCTTAGTGCTCTTAACATAGAAAGCAGCTTACTCAAGTGGACGGAGTGTTTTTTTGTCTAACCGAACACAATATGTAAGTGCTAACAATTGTAAGTCACCGTTGCAACACGTAACATCTGGAGTACCACAAGGTTTTTTGTTTGGTCCCTTACTCTTCCTAATCTATATTAGGGACGTTCCTAACAATATTTCATCTACAATTAGACTTTTTGCTGATGATTGCCTGATTTATCGTGAAATAACTAGCACGGAAGGTTCCGTCTCTCTCCAATGCGACATTAATTACCCTATCTTCTTGGTGAAGTGGTTGGCTGATGCAACTTGTGATTGTGAACAAGGCTTCCGTGCTGGAAGCCGAAACTTCAAGAACGGTTTTTTGAATGGTCGGAGTCTCGTGTGTTTGAAATGTATTCTCCCGGCCAGAGGGGATTCCGTCACTGTCTCGACTTCATGCAACGTAACGTTAACAAATGTAAAATAATGAGACTTTTTTCTGGCGTCAAGCAGTATAACCCGTCTGATCTATTTCTGTACAAACTTAACACTGTACATTTATCTTCTTTCTCTTCTTATAAGCACCTTGGCGTCCACGTTAGCACTAATCTGCAATGCGTCAACATAACAATTATGTTAATAATAATGCTAATCGCATGCTTGGCTTCTTACGCCATAATTTTGCTCTTGCTCCAGTGTCTTTAAAGCTCTTACTGTATAAAACCTTTGTTAGGATCAAAATTAGAGTATTGGGACCCCTCATCGGGTTGGGACCCTCATATGGTAGTGTTGGCCCGGATATTTGGACCACAGGTTCAAGGTAGGGGCTCCTAGCTGTCGCGCAAACCCCTACTTTCACTCGTTCATTCCCAAGACCTGCGACGACTGGAACAACCTCCCCGCCTCCATCGCCAGCATTGCGGAATCCTACATCATTCCAAAACGGCTGTTAAGTTATATTGTATGAAATGTTAACCACTCCTCTTTTTAACCGCCTTATAATATATTATAACTGTTACAATAAAGTATTATAATAAAATCAATATATAAATAAATAACAAAATAGACAGTATACAAGAATTCAGCAATATGTGTCACACTGAACTATTAATGTGAAATGTAAAATAAACACCCGCGTAATGGTGAAGTCGTCTTCGGAGCTCATGATTATATAATCTCTTTCGGGATCGCTTTGACAAAACCAGGACTACAACCGTTTCTGTAGCCCTACTCCTCCGGTAGAAGGTCGTGTATTGAGAGCGGCGGGAATTTCTTAACAATTCAGATATCGCTAGAATAAACTGCGAGACGAATATAAATCACGGCGTATTTATAAAGGGAGTCCTATCGGATATACGAGTAGAATGTTTGTTTAGAATGCGTACAACAGACGTTAGAGCTAGAAAGCATGCAGCCGAAAATTGTCTTTGAGGTCAAACGCGGCGCCAAATTTGTCCATGACGCCGATAACCTAGCCTAGCCTTTGAGAGGTAACAGCCTCACCATAACATCCCGAACTTTCTTATACTAAAGAAACTGCGAAACGTTCAGAGCCCTAAATGTAGTGGTCTTTAAACTATCGAGTGTTCCGAAGTGGAAGTACAGCCGTCTGCCGTCTTAGCTGGAGGATGGCCATACCTTCACATCATCTCCTCCTGCCTTAGCGTAAAACATTTAGTCACATTTGCGGCATTTCTCTCACGTTTCAAAGGGGAACTTAAGTCATCCACAGTTTTGAACAGCTTTTAGTAGACGTTTGTAGCTATTCTACGCTAAAGTTGAATCTGATGTCCAAAGTAAGTGTGTGGACTGCCGTACGCTTCACCAATTTGAGTGCACGTGGAACGTTTCTTTTTCGCGTACGCGCAAATGTCGGCTGAAATAAGGCACACAGTCAAGCCGCAAAGCATACAGATGATGGTCGTGTCTCGTTGATTTGTTACCCTTTCTCACATTGTCGAATGAACGTCGGCATTATGTTGATCTTTTCGCATGACTAAGGCACCGGATGCAGACGTTTATTCAGAGAAAAGAAACACCGCGTATAAGAAGATAAAAAAACGGAATCGTAAAATATATCTTGCCGCATGACATTGTAAATCAGTAGAGAAACAATTCAGCCCAGT
Source organism: Haemaphysalis longicornis (assembly GCA_013339765.2). NCBI lineage: Eukaryota > Metazoa > Arthropoda > Arachnida > Ixodida > Ixodidae > Haemaphysalis > Haemaphysalis longicornis. The sequence continues at coordinate 43,712 of JABSTR010002198.1, forward strand.
AAATAAAGAATCATCAGCAGCCAGGGTGCATCATAACGCAACAGAACTTCGAAAAACAGCGCAAATTATGTGAATGACGTACACCAGAATATGCTTTGAGTGAAATATCCGATCGGTGCAAGGACATAGTGGCAATATGAAATGGCATCATGCTCATAGACGTGCGGGCATCCGCGTGCAGCGTGTACTTGCGCTACACGCGTTCCTGGCACTTGCTTACAAAGTGCTGTATGTCGTTCAATGTAGCACATTCTATGTCAATCTAGATTCACTGGCGCACCTGCTTCGAATAGAAGGTATTCATTCAATTTGCGCCTCTACGAATTGTACCAAAACCCAAACCCCTGTCTTAAAAGAAATATGATTAAAACGTGAAGTTTCTTCTTTAAATGATGAGTGAAATCGAAGCCAGAAATCCAGTCTGATCCGACGGTGCCGGAAGGGCGCAATCGAATGGACGTTGGCTTCATAACCCGAGGGACCCGTGTGCGATTCCGACAACGAGAAGCGTTTTTCAGGAGGTTGATGTACATAAAGCTGGCTTGCCTTTAGCGCATTTTACAGTGAAGCTGTTGATTGAATAATTTGTGTATGGTGCCCGCAGTTTAAAAAATACCAACATGCCCAGCGCTCGTGCACGCGTGCCTCGAGAGCACGTTCGTCAAGTTAAGCATACCCACTTAGCGAGATTGTCCAATAACAAGGTTTCGCATAGATTAATGCTTCATAAATTAAATGGGTTGTATTTAGTTAATACCTTTCAAAATGAATGGAATTTTTTCTTGCTTATCGCTAGCAGTTTTTTCTTCCTAATCAGTTTGCTCTGGGTTTAGCTACGTTGCGCGAGGTGCTCCTCGGGGATCGGTGTTCGGGCCACTCTTGTTTCTTATTTATATCATTGACATTGCTTCTCATTTAAAAACTTATATTCTTCTGTTTGCAGATGACTGCGTTTTTTTGCGGAATAACTAGCCAAATGACACTACCGTATTACAATGTGACCTTAATGTTTTTTCTAACTTGTCCAAAGCTGGGTAATGAAACTGGACACTAACAAATGTAAAGTGATGCGCCTTTACCGCACTAAGGGAGCCACACCTCACTTATATTTTAAACAATGTCCAATTAGAATACGTTACACCTGGGCGCTCACATACCGCTAACTTAACCTGGAACCTTCACACCGAAAATGCAATTAGCAACGCAACCCACATGGTACTTTAGCAGAACGTAGCTGTTGGGCTAGTTTGTACATACTAAATGGGAGGCTTAGCGAACAAAAAAGGACGAGGACGGTGGCAAACGTGACGCTTGCCAGCGTCCTCGTCTTTTTTTTGCGCTAAGCCTCCCATTCTTTCGCATGGTACGTTACTAACGTCGCAACGTTTACAAGGCACCGCCCCGCTTGTTAAATTAATGCTCTGCAAAACATTAATTGCGTTCAAAACTGCAATACATAAGCTCTGTGGCGGACCCAAGTCAGGATAAAATTGTCAGGACCAAAGTCAGGATGAACGAGCCTTAGGACTCGTTCGAAATAGCTCTGCTCGGTATTAATCATTCATTCATTCATTCATTTTTATTTCTTCAAACATGGGTTTACAGAGGACTGAGGACTGAACTACAATGGAACACCCAGTATCCCTGCCATGAAATCGAATCTCGCCCTCCCATTTTTGTCTGCGCGCCGGCAAAATTTCCCCACTCACTCTTTTTTCACAAACTCTGCTGTCATCCTGTTCTACACGACCAGGTGATCGGTACACCCCATTACCGATCCCCTCGCATCGACCACAGCCACAAAAATATAAAGTGGCATTTGCGACACGAAGCGTTTCTTTCACACTTTCTTGCCCAAGACTTGCAGTGAAAACATTAGAATCACCTTTCCCCTGGCGCTGTATAAATTACTGATAACCTACTGTTCCGAGATGTTCTCGCTAGAATTGCATAAGGAGGAGCTTTGAAATGTATGTTTTTTTCCTATGTTCGGAAGTGATACTTTCAGTGATATAGCTAACATTGTATCATGAGCAAATATTGTATTTTACTCTTTCCTTGTTCGCTTGCTTGTATTTTACATTCACTATCCTCTATAATGCCTTCAGCGCTGAGAATAAATAAATGCTCGCACGATTTCCGCAGCGCGGGTCTTCAGGAGAAGAAGGATCTGCCGCTTCTATTACTGTACAGTGAGCTGAAGCCTCCTCCAGATTCGTGCTAGAAAAATCGTGTAACTATTAATCAGGCTCCTGCTTTGCAAAGTTAGTAACCCGACAAGAAAAAGCGGTTACCCGTCTAGTGTCCTCGTGGCTATGAGTGATACGTTGATTAATGCCTTAAAAATGCAAACAGAATGAACATTCCTATATAATGTAAAAAACACTGATTACTCGCTGAAGTTTTCCCGCGAGCTAAATAATCTAGTTTTCTCCTATAAAATAAGGCTATTTACGAGGCTCCTAACTGATTTGCAAAAATAAAGAGCTGTTGTTTCTTTGTTACCCGCAATATCAACATTTCGCAACGTATCATCCTCAAACTACTGGGCTCACGAAGCGTACAAGCCGCACGTTAACAAGCATGTTATCCGAGGCATCTTCTATAACAACAAAATGACCGCTGCATTTTGTAACGCTTCAATAACGTACAGCACGAAGCCATCAGAATTCTCTGCTCTTGCGTATCCGACTTCCTGAAAGCTTTCTCGACACCATACCCGCATGCTGTTCCCTTCACGCTCTCTCGGTCACTAAGCCTTTACGCCTCGCCGAAAAGACCGTCGCACGACGTGCTCGGCGCAGACCATCGATTCCCTAGATTTGAATCAAAACGCGCTGCGATCAGCACTACTCGCCAGCGCTACCTACGACCCGAACGAACTCATTTGGTTATGGACTTCATTTCGGCGGCAATGCTGTATAAGCAATTCTCAATTTTGCATTCCGGTCCCTTCTTTGAATATTTCGGGTAAGCGGCACGAACTATACACACTAAACGTTCTTACACCCTTTTAGCCAAAAAGGGGTGCAGCATAAGTGGAAAAAAGGTGCTGGGAAGCCTTTACACTCTTTGCTTGAATCTCAACACCCTTTTCCTTGCTCTACAAACCTTTTTTGTGTGAAAAAACGGTGTTGATCAACTTCAACACCCTTGGTTTTTCTTAAGGTGTTGAAAGGGTGTGGAAAAGGTGTTCAGCTGTTCATCGAATAAGGTAATGCTTGGATTCATAATAGCACTGTAAAGAACAAGACATCCTCTCATATACTTCTCTACTCGCAAGAAATTTTCAAACGCAAAAAAATAATTGCTCGTATGCAATGATCGCTCGTTTCCATATGCGGTGCACCTCATGCCCCAAGTTTATCTTTCTTACGTGAAACACCAATTTGAACCTTCAAAATTAAAAACTATAGTCATGTGGCGAAAAGGGTGTTTCCTGACTGCAACACGCTTTACTTTCTGTAGGTTGTTAAAACGTTGTGAAATAGTTCTTAAGTTGCAAAAAAAGAACAGCGGAGCTTGGGTTCGAGCTAGTTTCCTCCGGTGTTGCTAAGTTTTGTTGTGTTTGCTAAGCTTTGCAATGTTCTTGCTAAGCTAGGATGACCGCTGAGGGGTGAAGCCAAGTTCAACCGGATTTTACAAGGCTGTTTCAGCGTGTGTCCCCTCTCTCCTTCCGCCCCCCCCACTTCCAGAGGATCCAAGGGGGCAACAAGCTAGGTCATCCCCTAGCTATGCTGTTGCCTTGTTCCACTATTGCCAGCTGCGCAATTTTTTTGCCTTTTGGAATCCCAAAAAGACTAGTACCTTTGAAATGGGATAGTAAGAGGTGCGCATACGCATACGCCCCTTGGGCTCACACTCTAATAAGCTCGAAAGCCGACTTTACTTTTATAATACCCTACCTGCGGTGGTGCACCCTTTACATGTGCCGCACTTCTTTTTCTTTGTAATTTTTTGCTAACCCCGCCGAAACTATGTCAAGCCTAAAGTGCTTCACTGGTAATAACTTATGCAATTCACAATACTTTAAACATCGTGAGGTACAAAGAACCCCCGCTTGTAGAAAATGTTCAGTCCACCCGTGTAAACAGGTACAAAATGCCTCGAAATGTAGATGTCTCTTCACCTTATTTCATAGTTGGCGGTCTTTTGTTAAACCCTTTTTCTTACACCCTTTTCTTACGCCTTTTCTTAGTTTCGAACACCCTAATTTGTAGCTCAACACCCTTCTGGGAAAAGGGTGTTGAAAGAATGAAAACCCTTTTTGAAGGGTGTTTGAGGTGGCGAGGTAGGATTTCGTTTGGTATTTAATAAATTATATATGTTATGGAACACAAATTAAAGGTTATTGCAAATCTGCGTATTGATTGAATATTCGCATGGTAAACCTGTACTTCCAAAATTAGCGCTAGCATATCTGTTTTTTTTTTTGCGACAAGCCCACCGACTCGATCGGGGGGCTTTCCTCTGCTGGATATAAAATCAGAACAGCACATGTATTACTAAGTAAGTATGCACTCCCTCCACCGCTTGCATCCCGTTGGTCTTCTTGCTCAATTCATTTGTGTTCCAAGTGTAACTTGTGCGTATCGACTGTTGTATTGAATGCTGCGCGCCTCCGCCGATTCACATTGCCACTGACGCGTGCCATCACCTTAAAAAAAGGTGTGAGGATGCCTCAACAAGGTGTTGAGCCCAACACCCTTTTTTCAACCTTACACCCTTGGCTAGCACTAAAAGGTGATTTGGAAAAATCACCTTTTAGTGCTAGCCCTGTTCGGCCAAAAAGGGAGTAAAAAAGTTTAGTGTTTATGTTAATAGCTAGTCACCGCCGAGGCCCTTCAATCCAGCAAGCCCAAGTCACGCATGCAGCTACGCTGAAGGACTCTAATGCTAGTACAAACTTAGCATATTCGCACCCTTAAGGGTACTGAAAGGGTGACATTCAACATTTTACACCATTTTTGCACTTTTTAAGCACCGTAATTTAGCTCCGGCCCCTTAACATGAGGGTGATTTAAAATAAAGGGTGTAAACAGCCTTTTAAAATGGTGCAACAGCCGTCGAAAAGGTGCTTTTTGGTATTTATGACCGATTAGGGTGTTCACCACAAAACCCTATGGTTTGGGTATTAAAAGAAAGGCTGCAAATATGCTGGTAGAAGGTGCGAAATTACGAAAACGTGCTGAATGTTTATATTCAATTATGCACTAATCTACTTCTTCGAGTGTATCACAACGATCATTTCGATGTCTGGGTAGGGAAGGGAAGTCTACAAAATGCCTCTTGTAGTCCTATAAATAAACCTTTTACGCGAGGTATCGGTGTCCCAACGAAATCGAATTTACCTAAGAATTTGTTCCCTATTATTATGCGGCAACACTCCTGACGCGAATCTGCGCCGTCTTTGAATGAGGGTTTCGCATTTATGATACGCAAACAAGCTTGGAATTGTTTTTTTACTGATCAAAATCTTTTCTTACGAATGAAAAAAAAAGAAAGGAAACAGTATAAAACCGAAAATGAAAGCGCGTACGATGGGATCTCTCTTCGCCAAATCCAATATAACGCAGCAGCGGCACCGACGTTGAAACAGGAAAAAAATCAGCCCTTGCTTATTACGAACTTGTACACAATAACCCTCATCTTCCCACTTTTTTTTTTCTACAGCGTTGCCCGGACCACAGGCAGAACCTTGAACTGTGAACATTTGAAAATTCCGTCGCTCCCTGTTCCTCTTCTGTCCCACCGAGTTATGTGTACGAAGTTTTGAAGTTTGAAATCTTCTGTACGAAGTTTTGAATAATCAATTACCTCTCATGTTATAATTCTGTACTGAGACGTGACTCTAGTTGGAGGCTTTTTAAATTGATGTCTTAACAATCGGTGACACAACAAGTTCGAGCAAATTATCAGCTGACGTTGAGCTTCAATAGAATGTCTCATAGACCCGAGCTTGGAAAGCACGAATGTTTCATACCATAATCGTGTGTCATATTGTGCAATATGTGGCTTCACACCTGCTGCGCCATTTGCGAACCGAGGATGACACACCCTTTTTGTACCCCTTTAGGTGACTGCTTTTGCAGAAAATGCTCCTGCAGATTGGGGTGCTAATTCGCACCCTAGGATACTTTTAGGCCGAAAGGGTGTTATAAGGCACCCGTCTTCTGGAGTGCTTTACAAAGGGTGCCTCCAGCGGCGAGATAATCGAAGCACCGTAAAGGGTGTACGATATCCAGTTATAAGGGTGCTACTTCGGCGACAATCTGAACGCACCCTTTTGGGCGTAAATTTATTTTGTGTGTACCGGTTGACGCGCTCGGTGCACCTAATGTGCAAGCTGAGACAATTAGTGTGACAGTTTCAGAAGCAGCAGGTAAACATTTGAGCAAGTTGGACACAGTTCATCATCTAATATATCACAACACAACAGAAAAAAAGAGAGAGATAGAGAAGTGAAAATGGGAGCATCAGAACAATGCACCTAACCTTGGCTACTTCGGTTTCGCCTGTTTTAGGCTAGTTGCGGTTTTAGGAAACGTTCTAGCAATGTTTGTATTATCATCCTCCCATGCCCACAACTGCTTATAGAACACGCAATTTGTGCATTGTGTCCCGAAGTAGTTGCCGTCCGGAGATGTAGAGATGAACCGTCACCCTGAAAGTGATTGTCGGGATCTGAGCAGCAGGTACACCACCAGCCGTTGACAGTGATGCCTTACTGAAAAGGCTGCGTTAAATCAGAGTCTGCCCTCTAAACTGGAACAGGGCCAAGCATATTTAATCAATGAAATTGAAAGCGCTACATCAAAACAAGAAGAGTTAAATGCAACCGTAACTACTATTCGCAAAAGGATGGAGCGTTTTAAAAGGACGCTCACAATGCTAAATTCAAGTCATTAGATGCTGTAAGCGGTGACTCTACGCACTCAAAAGGTAATATACGAAAAATGTATAAAGTCAACTGGACGAACTGCAAGACAGGTTCCGTAGAGAAAAAGGTTGTGCATTTTGGTAATCCTTACTCGCCAGAGCGTCCTCTCACAACTAAGCGTTTTATTCATCCGAACATAAATATACACGTGTGAGAATTTATGCGCGCCCTAAGTGTACCTAACAAAAAAATTTAAAAGGTACTACGCTTCGAGCAAATAATAAAATCACACCAGCGACCCCGTAGAAGTACTCAGCAGAGGCAAGCCGATATCAATTACACCATATTTTATGTACTCTACCTGTACGAGTTCCAAGTACAGCATCACTTTACAAGTTCCGGTTTACGCGGATAAAACTTTTTTGCGATAGAGTGGCCGTCCCTGTCATTCTTCGTGATTGTTGTGTTCTTTTGGCCTATATTAGCAGATGGCCTCCTGCCGTTACAGTGTCCACTGGCCAATCGCTAGTGCAATGTATAGGGAAAAAAAGAATTGTGTTAGCTGAGGTACGTACTGGAACGTACACAGGAAGGTGCAGTGGATAACTAATGAACGGTACCCTTTTCTCTACGTGACTGGCACTTCGCATGCATTATTTTAAAGCATATCCAACCTGTTATTTGTTTTAAATAAGTTCAGTACAGTCATTCACCTTTGTTAAAACCTTTCATTCAGACAACTTTATAGTGCCACTTGGTTGCCAGAAGTGGGCGGGAATGTTGCCCAGCAGTAACAAAGGTGATGTGCACGCATTCCGAATAAGTTACGAAAAAAAGTACGCCCACCTCCCCTCGCGGGAACCCTGTTGTGATGCGACGCTGAAGGGGATTCCATTGGCGTCGCATTAAGCAATCGTCGGGTACGGCAAGAGAGCAAGCGCAAGCGCAAGCGCGGACGATCGTAGACTGAGAGACCGGCCGGAGCGCGGCACTCCGCTTCTATGCGCAGCGCGCCCGAAGGAGAGGAGACCGGTGAGAGAGAGAGTGCTGCACATGCGCACAGTGCCCAGCCGTGCGCGGCGCGGCGTGCAGCGTGACCGCAGATGTTGTGAGAGAGTGTTCGCTATCGGAGAGAGGGAGAGGAGGCGAGCGGAGGAGACACGCAGCTGTGCGGACGCGGACGACGGACGCACGCAGGACAGTGCCGCCGGCAAGAGATGCTCCTCTCAGCGTCGCATTTAAAAACTCGCCTAATTTTTCGGTACGTGTAAGTGTCGGCAAAAGCTGAAAACTAAAGCCAGATCTAGATCAGGACCAGCCGCAAGAGAAAGAAACAGCAAAAATTTATTATACCGCACATTAACCGAGCCTAACACAGTGCGAAGGGAGTGGCACAAAAAGCGGGCGTGAAGCGGGTGTGTCCAGTCCAAAGCAAAGTTCTTGCCTTTGTAAACACGTCATTGAAAGAGGCAATAAAAGCCCCCGTGTACCAAGAAATATACTGGAAAACATTTTGAATGTTATAAAAATGCTGTGTATGAATCCTTTTTTGTTGAGAACGATGTTATGGAGAAAGATGTTATGAACTTTGACCTTGAATAATCCCTCGCTCGAAGATGCCACCACACTTAATGGCGTTCCAAAACGTCATCTTTCCACTAACTGCCAAAAATTCATATCCAAACCTTTATTCAAGAAGTGCCACATGTGCCAAACTTACACAAACCAACGAACTCATACAATTTGCTAGGCGCACCGCATTCGTGATAAGGGTGACGTGTGTGAGCGGTCCGTCGTTGGCACAAATATCAAAAGAACTTAAATGTCTATCGGGTTTCCTCGCCTTTTAAAATTTGCAACTTTTTGTTTGTTTGTGCCACCCCCTTCGACGGAGATGAAGCATTTTTTTTGTTAGTCTGCGCGTAGTCCTGTTGTCCTTCCTTCTCCCGTCTATTGCGCTGTTTCTTTTGGCTTTCAGGCCGATCATAAGAGCTCTTCAGCGCCGATAACTCTCGCGCTTTGTGAAGGAATTGGACACCGCTTCACGCGGAAACGAAGCATGGAGCCGGATCATTCCTTCTTCGGTTTCTCCGGGCTACGCCGTGGTTTGATGATCTGGCTTTGCTGTGTCGGGGACGTCCTTTCGTGTCGAACTGCATCAAATTGGGAAACCCTCAACACCAAGCACTGACAACCCCCCAATGAATTCTAGCAGGCAATAGGCTAAACAAAATAAAAATCTAGAACGGGCAAGGACAGTGAAAGTTAGTCCTGTCATGGCTTCATGAACAAAACTCGCGTATACCATTTGAAGGTGTGGATTTTGCGCAGATACATTTTGCACCATGGCTAAGGGCAGAGGTGTGCACCCATCAACCTTTGTTATTGCAGCTAAGTCACTCCTGCAAGCTATGACTCAAGGTGTCGGCATCGGAGTTCAAATCCATCTTTTGTAACGCACTTCACGAGAAAATTTTTGGAAAACGAGGTTTCAGCCGAAGAGACGCCCATTTCTGCCCGACATATCCTTCAGCCTGGTAAGGGGGCTATGGTCAGTTTACACAACTACGAAAAAAAATGTAAAAAAATCTTTATTTTCACTATGTCAAGGAACACACCCAAACACGCACGCGCACGCACACACACAGGCACACGCTTACGCACGCACACACATGCACACGCAAACGCAGACACGCACGCACACACATGCACACGCACACGCGCACGCACACACATACACACACACGCACGCCCGTGCACACACACGCATACGCACTCACACACACGTACACGCATACGCACAAGCGCACGCACACACACACGTACGCACTCACGCACACGCACATGCGCACGAACACACACACATACACACACGTACGCGCATACACACGTAAGCACCCACGCTCACACAAACGCGCACACACACACGCAAACGCGCACGAACACCACACACACACGCACAAGCGCACGCACGCACACACACATGCACGGTACATGCACACACACACGCATACACACGTACACGAAACGCGCACGCGCACACATACACACACGCACACGCACACACTACAAAAAGCACACACGTACACGCATACGCACACGAGCATGCACACACATACACACACGTGCATACACGCGCACGCACACGCACGCACACACGCACGCACACGCATACGTACACGCCCGCGCCCACACACAGGCACACGCACACTCACGCACACACTCACACACACACATTCACACACATACACACATATACGCACAGGCACACACATGCAAACACACCGTACTCACACACGCACACGCACGCACCGCACACGCACCACACGCGCACACACACACATGCACACACATACACACGTACACGCATGCGCACGCGCGCAAGCACACCCCCACACACACGCACACACACGTACACGCACACGTACACACACGTACACACATGCGCTCACGCGCACGCACACGCGCACGCACACACACACGCACACACACCCCCCACACACACACGCACACACGAACACACAAACACGTACACGCACACGAGTACGCACACACACAACGCCTCCTGCATGGCAGTCTTTTCTTTAACACACCCGCGTCACCAATCGCAGCGCCGGCCACCTGAGGCTTTTGGTACCACAGCGGAATCCTTCAACATCCACGTGTACTATTCCGCTTTTGCTCCTTATTCTTTGGACCATAGGCTGCGACGCACCAACTTTTTTTCTCGAAATGTCACTCGCACGGGACTCTAGATTCTGCCCCGTCCGTTCTTGCTGCACAGTCAGTTTTATCCGTCCTTTCGGTACAGATCTCGCTCTACAGCAGTGTTAACTTGCGCGCTACTGCTATGCACCCCGGCGGCTGCCAGACTCTGTCGCCGGCTGCCAGATAGCAGGAGCGCCCTGCAAAGAAATCACCGTCGTTGTCAGCGCTGCGCCATCCTTACCCACGCGTGACATTACCGCTAAGACGTCAGGGGCGGAATTCTTTGTTTTGTTCATTTCATGTCCGTTTGAAATTGTCCACTTCATGGGAGCCTCGATTGGAATAATTCTGGAGACGAGATGTGACGCAGCAAAGCAAAGGTTTTTGTCAAAGGTTGTCATCGGTGAACTTACGTCACCACTGAAGCGGACGCAAGCTGGAAATTTTCGAAACGGACACCACTCACAACCCCTCCCCAGGGCTAATGATGGTTGGTTGCATCGTCGCTATAGTGAATCTTATGTTAGTCATCCGGCGCTCCCGAACATATTTGCGTTTTGAGCACCTCGTCTTCAAGTGCAAATCTCACTTTTAAGGAAGCTGATTCCTCGAGCACACCGTAAAATGAATTGTTTCACCCCAAAACTGGCAATGCACAAAATGAGGAAACTGGTGAGATTTTTACCAGTTGGGCACGTTGCTGTAAACGACAACGGAGCGAGAAATTTAGCAACTCTCTCTGAAAGATAGTGATGTTCTGTTTGCCTTGCACTACAACTCGACTGTGTAACCATGTTATAAATTATTGAAATTCTGCAGCGTTATCACTGAATCCCTCTTTCTTTTACATTGCTGCGGCAGTTGCATATGAATATGTGAAAAGTGATACACTCAAACCCTTTTAAAAGATTAGAACAAATTTTTATTAGTCATATATCAGGCTTGTATTTTCTTCCTGGTAAAAACCACGAGACTTGCACGTAACGCGCCGCAAGTAATAGATTAGTTACAACCAATTCTACCCTACTGTAGTTTTGTAATGGTTCCATTGTTTCTTCTGCGGAACGAAATTCCTTGTATTTCAAATAGTTTGTGTGTAACCGCTTGCGAAAGTCTCTGTATACGATTCCTCGACCCTTGTTTGTGGGAGGGGTGAGCAATCGTCATCAGGGGTCAGGAGTCACTCATTCAGCGGTCACTCAGTGATCACTCAGGGGTCACTCACCTGAGGGAGAAAATTGTACTTGCTTTTATTTTTTCTTGAAAACCACTGAGCACCACGCCTGGAAAATTTGTACGGAACTAAACTAACGTTTGAGCCAATTGCAAAATGCTTCCATGCACGTACCGATTTTTAGGGCTCAATTAACTGGCGGCATCGCTATTAATGCTAAGTTGTATGTGTAGATATGTGTTACCGCACCCCAAAGTTTTACGAAAACTATCGTGGACGAAGCTTGATTACCTTTCTGAGGCTGTAATTGTAACTGTAATCGTTTAATTTTTAAAATGACGTTTTTGTAATTAAAACCTGTTGCCTTTTCGCTGTAACCTGCACGCCCAGCCAGACACCAGACGGGAGAGAAGAACTCAGGTTTCAAAAAATACCTGCGCCCAGACAAAAATAGCTGATCAGGGCTTGAGCTGGAAATGGATTTCGAAGCTTCGTACAAAATCATCTTATAATGAATGTCAAAGCCGGCAATAACGGTTCCTCTCCAAACATAATCTCATTTGAAGGCTTCCAATCAGAAACCAAAAAAAATTTCTCAATATTAAAAATTCGTGTGCTAAACTCTTATTTTCGTGAAATTCTAAACGCAAACTTCTTCACTGATATGGACCTTATAATAGCCTGCCGCAATACCCAAGAAAGGTTCAATTATATTTTTTGCGGCATATTGACCTTTATTCGCCTGATTAAACCTTGGGGATTGGGCAGCGATGTGATCAATCTGGAGGATGATGATGATGATACCTGGCCTGAGTAAAACATTGAGCGGAGTCTTTTTCTCATTTACTGGAAAATGTCATTTCACCTGACAGCAGAGAAGATGAAGTGCCGCCCGGCTATTTCCTCGGCCATGAATACGGTCATCGGAACCCGGAATTGTTTCCAATCAATTTTTCTAAGCCCCTTCGTGCGGGTTCGTTTCAATCAATGTTTCAGCGGGGGACGCCACATTTGGAATAATGAAACCGGGCAAAGCTCCCTGTGGCTCAAACTTGCCCCAAAATATATAATCTTTTGTTTCGCATCTTTCGTCTTGTGCGTGATTGTGCGTCTTGGAAGAAATAGGCTCTTGTCCTTAGTGAGAGTACGTGAAAGGTAAGTGTGGAGTTTTAGCATATAAGAGCAGGTGTGTTTTATGGTCGCACAGGTACCCAGGGCTGAAGTACGGTAAAGGCGGGTTATTGTGGTCACCTTTTGTTAAATTGTACATCACTAATTTTCTTCAAATGGCTGTGGTAGTAAATGTGCGTAGATGGCCTATAGTCCAAATCGTTCACATGTGCAGGATGGCGGTACACAAAATTGAGATGGCAGTGTGTGCGACACGCCAGAAAGCAAAAGGCAACCTGCTCCCGAGCCTGAGCAAGGACTGTGAGGGTCCCTCCGCATGCGAGAGAACCTTTCGTCCAGCCTTGATTTCTCTACAAAGTGTTCAGTTTGGTCACTACGGGAGATGAGTTTCAAGGAACCTGTTGAGGCAAACTGAGAGAAAAGGTGCGTCTTTGAATGTAGGGGTTTCTCTGATGAACAAAATGATGGCTACAAGAAAGTCGTAGGGGTGCTGGGCAAGAAACAGTGTCACGCTCCGGCGTGGCCCAGGGAATCGTTGTCAGTTGAACCGCTAATAATGCGCAGCCTATTTAGTTTGGTTGTGTAACATGTATCTATTTGTAGTTTGGCCCCGTCCAGAATTTGTTTGATTTATTTTTTCTGCCGATATTCGGAAAATTCCATACGGTCCTCGAAAGCGGACATCTGGGATCTACGGTCTTCGCAAAATTCGGCCAAAGCTGTACGTTCGTAAGCGATTTATTTAACTGTATGCCCCTGTGTCTAGGTATACAGGAGACTACTTCTGGGAGTTAGACCGCGGAGGCGCGGTCTAGAACTCTCTTCGGGAGACTTAGGGCAAAGTTGGGAATAGCTTGATTTGGGTATTTACACATATTCCTTGCTGTGTGTCATTGAAAAAAGGAGGTGGCAGTCCACCATTGTTATATACTGAGTATTGTAGACAGGCCTCGAAGTATGAATGTTTCTCAAATGATGTTTTAAAACTGTCACAAAAAATGTGAAACTGTGGGTGCTTTAACGTTTCAAATACGCTGCTTGTGCGCTTTATTGACTGGGACAGGTTACAGCACTTTGTCAGGGATCAAATTGCCTTTTTACCAACTTTGTCCCTTACATGTGTGACATGTGCCCCTTACACGGTACTCTGTAACAAATTCATTGAATAAACTGAATAAACCTCGTTGTACTCTGTAACTTTACCCTAGGACGGAGATGGGACTAAGCCAAAGAACGCGTAGATAATAGGGATCGTGGTGCGTTCGATACCAAATCAATGTAGAACCCATTACTCAAAACATTCCGGTATCCGGCGTCGGCGTCATCCAATAATTAATGAAAAACATAGCGGGCAGTGCAAACAAAACAAAATAAATAAGGTCCATTCCAGCTTATGCACGCGGAATGCCAGCGAATCTTTTTAGCACACTAAATACAGACCACGACGAATTTAGGCGAAACATATGAGCAAATCTGACTCCTCTTGAGCGTCGACAGCGGACATTTATAAGAAAGAGTTTTCTGTTCTGAACACGATACATATATGCAGCCGTACCCATTCATTTTTTCCGTGTTGTAAAGCGGTCGAACCACGTTTGTCGAGACAAAGCCCGGTATTTAGCCTAGAGCATGCTGTGAACACGCACACGACTGCACCGGAAGACAACAACACAGACGCTGCTCGACCCAGTACAACACTAATGGAGGGCACGGAGAGAACTTTGATTAAGCGAGGGACTTCTTGAAACATTTTCCAATTGAATGCTTCCAAACTTTCCCCCGGCATCCTTCTCTCCGATGCCTTCCCTCGGAACGAGCAAACGCTGCTTGTTGCGCTGACGAGAAGCACGGCTACCCGAGATCAGGTGCTCTCGGGTGCTCCCGAACACCGCAAACGGGACAGAAAGCTGTCGTCCCCAGTCAGATTTTCAAAAGGAAGGGTCTTTTGGAGGTACATGCTCCTAAGCGTAGGTGATGTACAACACACTTGGTTATCTAGATACACCGTGTGGCCTACGGTGCGTACAATCTTGTCCACAGCCTATAGGGGCCGTACTGCACGTCCGGGTTCTGCCAGGGCTGCAATTCAACCCCCACCCCCCATTGCGGCAACTAAACCATTAGCCTCTTCTGTAGATAAAGGCAGTGGTGCTGTTGATATCGTGGAAGGGCCTTTCCATGCGACTTGATCCACGATGGCAATTCAAGGGATCCCGGAGTGTTCGGTCAGTCACTGCAATTAAATGACGTGTCCTTTTCGCAGTGAACCTGTGCGTAGGGCGTTGATTTTGTAAAGGAATTGGCAGGTGTTTAACTTCTCGGTCACTTGAGCCTTGTCATCAGAGAAGTAGCGAAGCACAGTTGTGCTATTATTTGCGTGTAGTGCTAACAGCTATTAAAAAAGCAAGATAGGGCACATCACTGTAACACGCTCAAAACAGGGATCATTTGCTGTGCTTTTTTTGTTTAGCCCGCCGACAAAACCATGCATTTTGCTTCTGTATTTGAATTGTATCCCGACTTGAGGAAACACCACAATTCCAGTGTGCCAACAAACTTCCTTACCGTTTCTAAAAACGGAGTCAGGTGTGTCAGGTTGCTTCCCCAAAGCAGCCTGACACATGCAAAAAAATCCATGTTTCCCGCACTGCAAAGGTGCATGACCAACGGTCCTGTAAATGGCGGGGTAAAAAAAATGTCCGCTAATTTCGTGGCATCCCTCATTCTCACCTGGTAACAACGCTCGAATGATTTGTGGGCGCAAATATATGCTTTGGTCGGCATACTCGCAACGGCTCACATATTCTTGATGATGATGATGGTTGGCTTCGATGGAGCCAGGCAGACTAAGTGCAGAGAGCGCAAAATAAGTAATCTATAAAATCACATTTCGTGAAAAATCAGCCAGTGAGAGCTAAAGTGTAGAATTAAAATAAGATGGCTCTTTTATAGGGCTAGGTTGTGATTATGCGTGGCATCAAATGAGGGGTAAATTTCTTTTTTCAGATAAATAGTTTAAAATGCCCTTCAGAGGAAGCGTGGGATGATCTGCAAGAAATTATGAATGTAGTAGAATATTGTGCCTTTATACTTCTGGAACGTTTGTGTAAAGCTTGTGTAATGCATTGTGTAATGCATTACATTCTGTAAGAAAAATTTCTGTGATGCATTGCATTGAATTAGTGTGTCAATTACAGCTCGGCATTCTGCGCACACCTCCTGCGTAGGTCTTGGTGATCCTGTAAGCAGATGTGAGTGTCATGCACCTCTGGGACCTGTCCGCATCCTGGATAAGGATTCTTTGTTGATTATGTTGAGTGAGTCTGTTGTGCATTGTCCCAAGTCGTTTTATTAGGTGTACTTTGTTGCCTGTCTGTCCATTTTATTTTCTTATGTGTGGCTTGAGGTCAGTGTTCTGATGTCAGCTGTATTGTAGGTGCTGCAGCAGTGACCTTTTCTCCGCCACCTCGTTGCCAGCGATCCGAGCTTGACTTGGATCCCAGCACAGTGCCAGATCCAGTTTTTGAGCATACGCACACATGATCCTAATAAAAACTAGACTGACTATTCGTTTATGCGGTGCTTCTGAGATGACACTTCACGTACAACGCTCGAAGAATCGCTGTACACATATTGGTTTATTAGTAATACCCACAGGGACACTGGCATTGCAGAGAGGAGTGGCTAAATCCATGTGAAGAACGACAAAAAAGCAACAAAGGTAATACAAATATTACACGACTTTACACAATCTTAGGCACAGCAAAAAAACGCTTCGAGCAAACATAACTGCACGCAAAAAGGCACAGTATACACAATGCTGACTATGGCATTTTTAAAAGCGTGTGATCTACAATAGTTGCTCTTGTTAAGGGAGAGTAATTCGATTCTGGTGGTGTACGGTAAATAAACGACTGAAAAAAAAAACGTTTGTTCGGCTGGGAAAACGTTCGGCATGATCCAGGCAAGGTGAAACGAACAAGGGAAGTAAAATGACACCTTCGTGCAGTGTGGGATATGTAATTATTTTTTTTGGAATAAAGAAAGTCGCGTAATTTTTTGTCGAATTGCTAAAGCTTGAACGTTGAGGGTAGATTTCATTGGGTTACGTTGGCAGGTTGATAATGGTTGAATCGTGCAGAATCGTTTCGTACCATTCTCAGCGAGATCGCGAAGGGAAGGAAGGATCCCAAACAGAACAGCAGTATTATATTTAGACTGGATAAGCGTTTTGTGGTCATGGTGCCCTAGCAAATTTACGTATGAGGCAAGCGAGCATGCCTTTAGCATTGTTAATAATATCCTTAATGTGAACGAATGAGCTGAGGTTGCTTGCGATATCAACACCTCATGGTCTTAGGAATTTTAAAGCTAAGCTTTCTTGTCTTACTGATGGCGGTGTCGTAGCCAAAACGCCCTGCAGGAAAGCCAACTTTACAAAATAGGAAATCGCAGTTGATAGTGATGATGATGAATAAACAAGAAAAAAACGCTTTCTGTGGATGGAATCAAACCTGGGTCTCTCGCCTCGCGGAGCCGGCGTCTACAGATTCCGCAATCATCGCATTCAAGTCGCTCAGCATATTCTTTGGGTTCGTCACGCGGGCGTTGGCATTCAAACAATACCCCGAACTACACCTTTAGCGCCGTCTTTCTTCAAACAAAGTTCAAATCCCTTCCGCCTAACGACATTGATGGTCCTACGACGACAATGAAAAGGGGAGGGGCGCTCAACTCTCCAGAGAGGGATGCGTTTGCTCTCGTCTGAGTTTTCACTTTGACTCACAGGCAGTTTGCACACTGATAGTCGTCGCGTGGACCTTGATTCACGGGCCATTTGCACATTTATGGTTGACGCTTTGACATAGGTTGCCGTGGCTTTAACTTTTGCAATCTGCGATTTCGTTGGGGCTCGCAAGAAAGCTTCGCATTTCAACTATCCGCGTTGTTAGACGGAGGGGATTGGAAGTTTTATTTTGAAGAATGTGCAGTACGAGCAAGAATAAGCGAAATTTCATATGCTTCTGCAGAGAAAAAGTGGCGCACACGGTTATGACTTTGCATGCACAAAGTTCGGCCCATAAGCAGCAAAGGACACCATAGTAAAAGTTTTTCAAGGTCGCTGGGGGCCCTTGTGGTCTGGTATTTTATAACAGAGACAAGAATGACTACAAATTGCGGTTCTTGTACCCTGTTTTCATCGATGCATAAGAATAAGGGGAAAGAGTA
>JABSTR010002199.1:0-38085 GCA_013339765.2 Haemaphysalis longicornis
CGCTAAATTCAGTAACATTGCACATGTGGTGCTCCTAGGTTCTCGCATTTGCGGCAGCGATTGAGACGTTAACCGGCATGAATAGTATATATAAGCACCGTAAATTAACAGGACCCAGCATGTACCCTAGCAGTCAGTGTAAACACCGTTCTGTGCTGGGGTTTTAATGTTCACAAAATGTACGTGCTCCAGCTAAAGTACGTGTTTTGTAAGCACCAGGCTCCCACAAGTACCCCATGTCGCAGACGGCGCATTCAGGTGATCTTGTTTCTAAGAATTTTTTGTGATCTTTTATCTTTGGAAGCAGCTGTTGGGTTCAATACATAGGAGAGCGTATCCCAATGGTAACAAAGTCATACATCTGGTACGTATCAGAAGAAAATTACAGAGTCCTATTGGCGTCTGTTCATCCCTAAAGCCGAGTTATTGTGTGCCGTTCAAGTACTGGAGAAACCAATGGTGAGCCAACGAGCAGGCACAGAAGACCCATGCACGCCAGCTCCTCAAAGCAGTAGCGCACCTGAAGACGATTCCACGGCAAATTTCGGTCGCTCTTTGAACACGAAGTTCACGTTTGTGTGACGCAGTAAATTTCACCACTTCAGGTAGGGTGGTTTTTGCCTTGGAAGCGCGGATGCTAAATTATATCACTGTTCTGGGTTTCTTACACCCACATTACTTTATAACCTGGTGGCCTGCACCGGTGGCCTGCCCATCTACAGATGTAAGGCTGCAAGAGGCGGTACAAACAAGCCCTCATCCATGCTCTATCCTTCGTCGTTTGAGGCAACCTCGCATTCTTCATTGTGGTGAACTACCACAATCTGACGAAACTGACCAACTCGGTGGCAATAGGTCCTAACGGGAACCACACGTAAACTAATTTATTTTCGAAGGAAGCCTAACAATCCTTCTAGCTCTTGGTGTGCATGAAAGATCCTGCCTCCCTTACTTCTGCTTGGAGCGGCCCACAGCTGTGCACTGTTTTGGATTGTCGAAAGCCGGAGATAATATGGAGCCTTCTCGCATGCAGAAAACGAATGGCACCACGGCATAGCTGACATTTCTCTGCGGTGATGCAACTTAGGCATTGCCGGGTGTGTCTTAAACCAAGATCCTAAATCACGGATAATTTTTCCCCGTTTCCTATTTTGCTCTTTCAGTGAGTCAGCCTTTCTTATCGCATCGCTGTTGTCTATTCCGTGCCAATATTACATCAATCGGTTGCCTTCTAAGTGCTACGAAGTACGCAACCTATAAATCTGAATAGCTACCACGTGCACAACGAACTTGTTCTGGTCACCCGAGAGAGGACCGCCGGTCGAAGCCAAGGGGTCCAGGACTGGAAATGCCTCATAACATAAACATCTTCTCGTCAAAAAGATTTGATAAAAACGATTCTTGGGCTACCTAAAACCGTGAGACCTTTTTGTCGTTCTTATGTCTGTCTGCCTGTCTGTCTGTCTGTCTGCCTGTCTGTCTGTCTTGAAAGGATAAATTTATTATCAAAAAATCCTGGTATCAATGATACAACGTAACAACCCAGAAACAATTAAACAAGTGCCGCCGGTTGCTACAAAACTAATAGAGCGCGAAGGCTGCCAGTTACAGACACTTACAGAAACACATAAACAGCTTCAAGTTGATTGTAGACAAAAGATTAACATACAAACAATTTAGAGTTGCTTACAACCAAAAGATTAACATGCGAGGTAAACAATGATACAAAAACATTCGCTTCAAGAATGCAGCAATATACAGAACAGGGTTGGTTTATGTCACAACGGGTACTGTACGCACTAACACACAATTCTAACACCAAAATCAATTGTTACAACGAAATCCCTAAGGACACAGGTCTGGAAAACTGGCATGAATAATAACCCTTTTGTTCGAAACCTCAATAAACCGGGTAGACCAATGTCGCAGAAACTCTTCCTCACCCAAAAGGGCCAACTCGCCTTCCAAAAAGGTCACGAGGTGTTGTCTGAAAAGGAAAGCAAGGGCCACTGCATACGTAGCCTGCGATTCTGTGCTACAGCCCTGCAGCGATTACGCCATAGTATATAATCGCCAATTACTACGAATAGTTTGCCTAGGGGTGTGCCAGGGCACTGTTCTCTCAGTTGATACCGTGCAAGCCCCAAACTTGGAGCGGCACGGTGTATGATGCGCCAAAAGCAACGCGCAACACTGCAGCTTGAGAAAGTGTCAGCCGTGGAATCTGGTTGACCGCAGTTGGGACAGGAAGAGTTCTGTGTTACTCCCCAGCGAAATAATTTGTCTTTTGTGGGAAGAATTCGCCACGCTTTTTGCCACTGGATGTTTTGGATTTCTCTAGCAGCCTACCTGAAGTCAGCCGTAACCAGGGGAAATCTGGTAGATCCACACGTCTGCCCGATCTCGCAGTAACTATTTTTTCACACAGCCTGGCAGGTTGTTCATTCACAAAATCTAGATCAGCATCCAGTGCACGAATTTCCTTAGCTAAAGTAATGACGGCCTTGAAGAGTCTTGACGGGATAGCTGCACTGGGGTGCAGGTTTCTGGCCAAAGTTGGACAAAGAACCCGTCTAGAAGGACCGAGAAAGTATAGTATCAAAGGTCTGCGCGGAGCTTCTACGTCACTGAGAAGTGAAGAGACGACTCTAAGTGCCAACAACTGGCTCATGAGGTCGATACAAGGGAGACTATAACCCCCAGAGCGGCGTGGGAGGCGCAAGGCATCCCTCGCTAAACGCTCCGTGCTTCCATCCCAAAAGAAAGAAAAAATGTCGCGGGACACTTTGTGTGTAACAGGATTGGGAGGCAGCATAATCCTGGAGACAAAAAGAATTTAGCAAGAAAAACGCATTTAATCAGATACGATTTCTCCGAAAAAGAGAGGTTAAAAGACCTAGCCCTGGCACCATTCCTTTGAATATCATCAACTAACTCGGGCCACATGTCTAGAGAAACACCTTCTTCGGTAAATTTGACGCCGAGAATCTTCAGGTCTCGAACTATTTTTAAGTTATGGATGGGGGCGAGTGTAGCGTTTCCCAGCGGGAGGACAGCACTTTTTGTGACATTTAATTCGGCACCTGAAAGTCGAGCATAAGACTCGAAGTCCCCTAAAACAGCCGTGAGGCTATCAGTGTCCCGGATAAAAATAGTCACGTCATCTGCGTACGCAGACACTTTAACCGAGCCTTGTCCGGGCAGGGGAAGACCCCTAATTTTGGGATTATCAACGAGTTTTCTGATTAAGGGGTCTAGACATAAGACAAAAACAAGCCGCGACAAGGGGCATCCTTGTCTGACACCCCTATGAATTGCAATTTCACCCTGGACCACACCATTAATGACCAGGTCACTGGATAAATTATCATACAATTCTCGGAGAAGCTGAACAAATTCAGGGGGAAACCCATATGCCTGAAATATGGCAAGCAGGTATGAATGATTGACCCTATCAAATGCCTGTTTTTGGTCTAAAGAGACACACAGGCCAGCAATACCAGTTTGGCGCGTATAGGCTAGTATGTCTCGGGTTAGGCTAAGTGCCGAAAAAATATTTCTGTATGGGACCGAGCCAACCTGTTGGAGTGAGAGGAGGTCCGGCCAAAGAGCTTTAATTCTGGACACCAAAAGGGAAGTTAAAATATTGTAGTCCGAATTCAAAATGATTGTTGGTCTGTAAGAACTCGGTAGAGAGAGGGGTCTTTTCCTTCTTTCAAAAGTAAGATTAGACGGCCTCTCTTAAACGAGTTTGGAAGCCGCTGATCTGCTAGGATTGAATTTATAAGTTGCACTAAGGAAGAGCCTAATTCTGGCCAGCAACGCTTGTAGAATTCCGTTGGCAAACCATCCGGACCAGGCGCCGATCCGGTTTTCATTTCTCTTAAAATGTCGTAGAGCTCGGAACAGGTTACGTCCTTCAGTATTTGGGAGTGTATGCTTTGTGGAACCTGAGGTAGGGAATTTGAAGCAGAACATAGTTGTGCTACCATGTGCCTTTCATCTACCTCGAGCGAATCTCCTGCAAAGACCTCAGAAAAGAAAGAAAGAAACCCTGATTTTATAGCTGATGGGTCTGTTGAGATGGTGTTACCCGGACAGCGCACACACTATATAATGTTTCGAGTTTCACGCGTCGCCAAAAATCTTTGAATTTCTAAACTACCGTTGCAAGGACCATGAATATTGTAGGAAGCGGATGGTTGCATTGTTTCATTTAGTTGGCGTTTGTACCGCTCCCTAAGGATGCCAAGATATTCGCTCATTAAAGGCGTTAGTTCTTTATCATATCTCAACTATCCGGATACGCTTGGGCGTGTTGTTAAGCTCAGCTGTGTCCCGAACATTTTTTTGTTGGTCAACTGTTTGAGCTAGTTGCCTCCATATGGATTTTAAACTGTCCCAGTGTTGTATGCTAACTGCAACCGGTAGGGAAGAAGAAATATCTAGTTTTAATGACAATAAAGCAACGTCATCTTGCAGTATTCTAGTATCCAGCCTCCAATGTCGGGCACCAGGCACCATCGAGTCTACGGTGACCTGTAAATAGGGACAGGAGCACTGGGTAATGGTCGGAAATGTAACAGGCCATACTAGGGAATTGATTTACTTCTATGTTTGACACAGCGGTGATTAGGTCTGTAGTTATATAAAACCTGTCTAGTCGGGACATTGAGGAAGCGGGCTTCCAAGTGGGAGAGAAATATTTTCCGCAATGGAGCAGCCATACATCCTCCAGGTGAAAGTCTTGCACTAGAAACCCGAGTTCACGTGCGTTCCACGTCGGTCGTCCCTGACCCGGTCCGCGTACATCACGCATACTATCAAGGACGCAGTTGAAATCACCGCAAAGAATTGTGGGCACACGCTCCAAAAGATAAACCCTAGGCAACGAAAGAAGTTATTTGTAGCTGTGACGCGTGCAGGAGCATACACGTTAATGATTTTAAAGCGGGCACCAGAAAGAGAAAATTTCAAGACTAGCAATCTTCCGTCACTATCTTTCGCTATAAAACCGGAGCAACGGATGGTTTGGTTGAAGATTAGGACGCCCACCCCACAGCAGTGGTTAGACGCCAAAGAAAAATAAGACGGAATATTAAAGTTCTGCTGAAATGTTCTGACGTCTTCAATTGAAAAAAAGTTCACTTCTTGGAGGAAGACCAGATCTACACAATTTTCTCTGGCAAAGTGAATCACCTCTCTTTGTTTGTCACTGTTTTTAAACCCTTGGACATTTAGGGTTAGTATTCGTAGCATAATGAGAATAAATAAAACAGAACGTACTGGACTAGCCTTAAAGATTTTCAAAAAAAAAATTACGTGAGCTTCAACAAACGCCCTGAAACATCACGCGGGCCTGAACGCGGGGGTTGGGTGAACGCCAAGACCACGCGCAGCTCTCCCAAAAAACAATAAAAAATAGGGGTATCTTCAGTGAAAAGGCACGCGCAACTGAAACGCAGCAACAACGGAGGCAGACAGGAGCCGTGTGCAGCGTGGAACACTGTCACGTGACCTCGGGAGAAAGAAATGAGCAGGAGGGAGCCCACAATGGCCGCCATGCTAGTACGAAACCAAACATAGTAGGAAACAACATTAGAAGCAACAATGGGGTTTCGCATCGGCATTCGATGAAACTTCTGCCGTCTGCCCTACCAGCGAAAGTACCCACCTGTGACTGAGAATACCGGCGGCATCAGGTAGATAATGAAGATAACGAAGACAGAAAAGCCCATTGGTGCTACTCTAATTTCACAAATCCGGACTAGCGGTAGGGGCAGGCACACACAACTTCTTACTTGCGTCTGCTACGTCGTCCGAGTCGGTTGATGATGATAACACGCGCTTGCTTTCCACACGTGAGGTGTCCATCAAGTCCACAACCTGGTTAATCAGGTTGACCAGACGTGTATCTTTAGCTTGCGTTGGACAAACAGGTTCGTTCGAGTCGGTAGGTTGATCGGGGGGGAGTGAGACGTCGTCCGGGTGTCGTGAGGGCCCACCAGGGGGCATGCTGCGGTCGCGTCACGACGGTAAGGTTTGGACGTCTCTAGGCGGACTGGTTTGGCGTCTTCGTCGATGAGGGAGCCGCGGAGTCCGCGGTTGCGGGCACCTCGGGGGGGCTTTGCCGCTGGATGGGAGGACAGGGGCCGGGGTCTACTGGGTGGGACGACGGGGGGGCGCTCACTGCGAGAATCCGCTGAGCCACTTTTTCCGTGTCGATGTCTGTGGGGGAGGGGGGCGAAAGAGACGCTTCGTTGGATGAAGAGGATGAGTTGCCCGCCGTCTCTCCATTGGAAAAAAAAAACACGGAGCAAGCCCCCTCTACCCCGCATAGATATCAACCACATAGAGCACCGGGAAACCCTGCTGCGCAGCTCTGATCCTCTAACGCAGCTACACCTTGTCCAGATGGCCCAGGAAGCCGCCAAGGACCAAGATCTTCTGGCTGACTAACGCGGCAAAGAGAGTCCAAGCTCTCTACTTCTGGGCGAATAAAGTTCTTTCTCTCTCTCTCTCTCTCTTCATTGGGCTGAGTAGTAAGCTCATCAAATGATGACATGTCCTTCGCAGGCGTCGGCGTGGTTGCCATATCTTCCATCAGCGTCTCGTAGATTATTGCGGCTTGCGAATCGCCATCGCTAGAAGACGAAGCGCTACTGGGGATGTCGTCTGGTGAGTCTGTCGCCGGGCGAAAGGCCATCTGCGGAATCTCGTTGGTATTTCGAGAGAGTTCGGGGAATTCACTTGCTGCGGCCGCATAAGAACGAGGTCGCAGGCAGTCCGCCGTGGCGTGGTCTCCATGGCAGCGGCGACATATGGCCGAGCATGTTTCGAACTCGTGTCCGAAGGTCTCGCACCGAGGGCACCATGGCGTCTTGCAGTCAGAGTGGTTGTGGCCTTCTCGCTCGCACCCAGAGCACACTCTCTTCCCGGCTCGGTACTCGCACTGTACTTTGTATCCTCGGACCGACAGGAAATTTGGGACGGGAGACTTAATTTCGATGCGGACGAGGCGCACGCCGTTCTCAATGCGCGGCCTACCGTTGAAGCTCGGGTAGTGAACGCTAAGCACCCTGCCGTAAGGCGAAAGGGCTGCGCCCAGGTCTTGGTCGTTCATGTACCATTGGAAACGATACACGGTGACGTAGATTATCTGGGGACCGATGCAGGTAACGGGGCACAAAGTGCCATTCACGACAATGGCACCACGCTCGTTTAGGGTTTTAGCTGCAGCAGCGGACGAGACCGTGGCACAAAACTTAATGCCTCCTTGGTGCTGGAGGCCCTTGAGGCCGAGGGGACCCACGACGTCTTCGATTGCATCAATAATGTCGTCAACTGAGGCATCCTGGGGGGCATAAAGCTTGAAGCATTGAGCCTTGGGGACTGGCGGTCGGTATTTCACGGGAGCGGGTTCCGCTAGATAGGTCCCACGTTCCGCTTGGAACGCAAGTGGAGCAGGGCAACCTGTTTCTATAAACATTGTAGTGGGGTGCCTCGAATAGCGCGCGTCCCCGCCGTACTCTAGCGCTGGCATGGACGCACCCTGTCTGGAGTAGTGGAACGCGGTAAATTTAAATTGACTTGAGCAAACCTCCAGGAACGAGCAAACCTCTTTCGAGGAACGAGACGGTAGATGAATGGCATGAAAGGTGAGCGGGAAAGATAAGGGAGGCACCTACATGGCAGGGGCGCCAGTCGACTATCATCTTTCGTCGGCCTTTGCTACGAAAGGAGCAGATACGCGGCCAGTTTTTCTCGCCCTCCACCAACTAGGAGATAGTTCTTCGATGATATGCTCAAGCCGGTCTCTTAAAGGCTACCGGAGAACGCCCACATACCGGTGGTGTATAACTGGACGAGAAGGCGGGCCTTGAATAGCAAAGCACGTAGCTGCGTATTATCCGATTTGCCACAGAGCTGGGGGGAGGGGGGGGTGGTACACGTGCCCCGTTAGGTTTTTGGTATTCGCGACTCGCGGTTGCGGCAAATTGTAGTGGACGGTTAGTATACGAAGCCTGTCAACTTCGAAACGAAACCGTTGTAAAATAAGTGTTAAGGGTCTGGTTTTCCGTGACGCACAGCGCAAAATTAGGAATAATGACAGGGCAGCAGAGGGAAGTGAAAATGAAGACATAATAAAGCGAAGACACGCCAGCCAAATCTGAGGCCAGGCATTTCTCAATACGCGGGAAAATGTTTCACCTGACGTTTTCAATATAAAAATTGTTTTTTTCTCTCTCTCTCTCTTCGATATCGGCAGGAACGCCATACACATTGCGGTACATCATGTCTGACTTGGAACAAAATTTGGACGCACATTCGAGCACATGCGAGTAAATGCATGTTAATGCATGCAAACGGAAGCGTACTTCACACAGAAGCCAGCCGAGGCAGCCACTGCAGGAGTTATCATGCCGAGACGTTGCCCAGAAAAGAAGACAGGCGTTTTGCGGCTTGGCATTCTTTCCCGATGCCTTGTTTTCCTCAGGCTGACTCCTCACACAGCATCTATTTATCCCAATTTGCATAGGGAACCACACGAACTAAAATTTTTAAACACTTGGTGTAACCGAAAAATTTGGGACTTTCTGGATTTGCTGTCTACGTTACAAGGGTGATGCTGGGATTGATGTATTTGAGTGCAGGGTACCCTGCAAGCTAACGCTGTGGAGCTATATTTTCGGAGGTTACTTAGCTGTGTCCATACAGGAAAATGGAGTAGGCGCAGGTGAACTTGTGACTAACCTACGTGGAGCCGACGCGCGCCGAGCATGCGCTTATGGGCATTCGCGGTCTACCGTTCTAACGTGCAGCGACCAAAACGTGCAACTGTGTTATCGCGCTGAGTCACTTGTATCTCCTGTTAATGGGGGCGCCACTCTGTATGAGCGGAGAACGACAGGACCGCGGACCTTCCTTCGTGTGACAGGGGGGGGGGGGGGGGGGTGGGGGGAGGGAGTGGGGGGGGTGAACGAGTACATTTGCTTCGGCCGCTGTGTGCTGTATGACGTTAAAACTTCACTTTCTTGGGTGATTACCTCAGAACTAATCTGATTAATCTTGAGTAAAAAATCTTAAATGAAGCTCTGCAATGATTGCTTCATTACGGAAACCAATCACACTGCCAGCACGTGTATGTCGCTGCCAACGCTCGAAGACGTCCGGAGAAAGCGCAAAGCCTGGGTGTACAGGACGTTGCAGAACCTGTATACAGGACCCTGTTCCGGCGGTGTTGCCACTAGTTATACTTTGCTCCATTTGTGACCGCCAGCTGTGCTTCTCTGGGTAAACCGTGAGGAGGCCTTAACAGTGAACAGGGTGGTTTCCGTGACGTACAATTTAATGTGGCACGGGGGTGGGGGGTAGTACTACTTGTACCGCCTCCTCGATCCTGTAGAGTCCCGTGATGCGAGAATGCCTGGTAATCAACAGATTGTTTCGCGATGACTGAGCCCCGCTGTCGCACAGAACGGTTATACAAATTCTCCTCTTATTACAGTTTGCATCTTCAATCCCAGGCCAAGCATGCCTGTTTGCACGTTATTACATCCCCGTTGAGTAGAAAACCGGCAGCTTTCATTTTGATGACTCGAGCTAGGAATACTCAGCCAGCGCACTTGTATGTATGGCTTCTATCTAATCATGTTTCATTTTTTCTTCTCAGGGGGATATTAGACACTTAGTGCATTTCCGTCCGTGTATCGCCATACACATTGATGTTTTTTTTTGTATACTGCCTGCCCCGTAAACGTGCCATAAAAATACTCTGCTACGATGAACTTTTAGGTGGCGTGTGCCGGTGGTATCACTAAATGTTAGACGACACCAGTCGTCCCCTATCGACAGGCAATGACGCAAGGGTACCGGTATCTCCGACAATTTCATGCGCACAGTAGACACCCGTACCCGGCGGTATAAAAACAAAGTGGCGCATCTTACTAAAAAATCTTAAAAGCCACTGCCGAAAACCCTTTCAATGTACGCATCACACGTGCCTGGACTACAATAGCCGACCAAATGTAACCGTGAACGTACTCAAACCGACGAAGGAAAGAAAATGCTGGGAAAAATGCGCCCACTCACACAGGGGAATGCATTTATGGTTCAGTGGCACCAGCCTGTTGCCATGATGCGCCAAATCGATGCGACCATTCACGCGTTTCATTTTCTGTTCACTCCTTGCTCCGAAGAAATGAAAATCAATCACAACACGCAACGCCGCACAAAAACGTTTCAAGGGGAGCAGGCTAGTTCACTATGTGGAGTCGAGGTTATTGATCCAATCCGCAAGAAAACAAGTACACGTCTTTCGGACTAAAAGAGAAAAAAGACGACGTAGATATCGTAGGCCGAGTACGCAAAAATATCTTACCGTGTAGAGAAAGTTCAATAAAATTCGGGCGCTTACCGCTGTATCAGTCTGGACACAAAAAGATCATTGTGGAATCTGCGCTAGATGGAAGGGGTTATCTCTGGCATAAAGAATGAAATGTAGCCAGGAGATTCAACCGTACCTAGTTGAAAAAAACGAGGCCCACACATAGCGAAACTGGCATTAAGATCAAATAGAATAAGAGCTACAGCCTAGAGCGAGGAGCGTACAGAAGAGCGTAGGGGAATAAAACGACCGGCAGTAGAGTTGCAATGAGTACGGAGGCCTTCCAGACGGCAAAGAGGTAGCGGGAGCCATGTGCCGCTGGATATATGTAGTAGCAGCGCACTCACTTGAACGCACAAGTTGCGGCAGTGGAATTCAAAATTCGCAGCCAAGCTCTGGAGTGGGCGTTCAACGATACCGGGAAGCTTTGGTAAGAACTGTATCTACTTGCTGTTCCGCAAAATAGTGCAAAAGTTCGTTTCGTTTTAGTTTTTTTCCTTTCGCCCTGCTTGTGCACTAAGATCTTCGGATGTTAGACTTTTTTGGCACATTGTTGCCTATGAAACGGGCCACTTGTGGCAAAGCGAAGTAAGCACCGTTGTCTAAATATGCTTACTTCGGGAAATGTATCGAATGATTCGCGTCTGCGTTCTTGCTTGTTCTTTCCCTTTGTGAATAGTGGATAGACATCACGCGAGAAATGTTTGTGCGGTAGAAAAACAGCAAAATGGTCTCAATCGCCTTGTGACGCTGGTAAACTGGCTGTTGTTTTAAGAATTTTTAAAGCGAAGCTTTCTTGGTCGTAGCAATGGCGGTGTTGTAACGAAAATGCACTGCTGAAAGGTCTATTGTACGCAATGGGAGGGCATACGACGATTATAATGGTGATAATGATCATGATGAAACAAGAAAAAATGCTTCCAGTAGTCGGAATCAAATTTGCTTCCTCACGTTATTAAGCCGACGTCCATCTGATTGTGCCACTCCGACATGGCTGACGATGGGTAGCGGGAAGGGACGCGCAGCTTTCTCGTAAGGGGGTTTGTTTCATGTCATCGGTGTTTGCACTTGGACTCTTATGTCGTCCGCAGTTTGATCGCGGAAGCTTTGACATTGATTGTGGCAGTATTGACCACGGCACTTCGCCATTCGATTGTCGCACGCCAGAAAGTTTCGCGTTGAACGATCGCCGTCGAAAGACGATGATCGTTCGCCCCCATCGATTTGCCCCTACAAGGGCTCGGCTTTTGAAAATGTTTTTACGGATTATACGCATGCCCGTTTCAAACCAGCTGCTGGGCCTGCAAATTTCTCTAGCTAGCTTGAGAATATCCTCTAGTTATCGGTGATGTCGAGGAAAATGAGAAGGGTGTCTTAAATCAAATACAACGGGGTTGGTACGATTCGTAATAGGGTTATAGCTGGCTACTATTTTTACATGCGCCGACGTTTAACGTCAACAAATCACTTAACACAAACAGCTCTGCTCGACGAGAACAGGCAAAAGGTTGGTGGTATCTAAGACTGGCCACAAATGTTTATTTTATAACTTCACCCAATATCAACAACTGCTTAGTAGTGCTGAAAATGCTAGAGTGCACAATTTACAAACACCTGATGAAGTATATAAGCTTAAATAATACTCAAGTGTTCAACACTGGTTCAGGCGAGGCTTCAATACAATAATCCAACAAACTTTATTTGTACATGACGTCACTTATATTTTCAATTTCGGGAACCAAGTCGATACAACACGCATTCTATTTAACAAAAGCTGTTCATACACTACCTGCAACAAAACTTATCTTCATAATAAATACCATTGGGAGTGAGAGAAACGTCCCTTATTAGATTCCTCATTTTTTGTCCAGCCGCTCGAGCTTTGCGATTTCAATAGCTGCGAATCATCAATGTCTGGTGTATTTTCCGGAGTTTTCCAGGGGTCACCGTTCAGAATTTCAACGTTCCTAGTTGTCATGGACGACTTACCTGATAACAAAATAATTCAATCCTCCGTCAAACAACGACGACGGCAGAACGCAAAGTGCTCACGTGACGTATTCTTTGGTGGTCGTCGAAGTTATCAAGCCACTTCGACAATGTCAAAAGTGTGACCAGTGTTTATTATGCAACAAACCGGAAACCATTGAACATGTTTTCAGTGACTGTCGGAACGGGGTCTCCTTCTTGGAAGTGCTGCAACGTACGCTGAAAAAATATCTGCCAATGGATGGCCATGGTATTTGGTATTTATTCGCTGAACATGGTGATGCTGGCGTTCCCCTAGATCTAATGATGTTACCAGGTCTGCATAGTATACGGAGATGCCGAATGGGAGTCCACCACTCCGACATTGAGGCGCGCCCAGTAAATGAGTATTTCCGAGAGGCCATGTTCTCTTTTCTTGAAGTGCAAAAGGCACGCCAATGTGTTCTATATTGGTTGTCACAAGTGGAATTAACAAAACTGAAAATATTTTAGCAGTCAGCACTGTATCGTAGAGTGTAACAGTGATTGTATGTCTTAGTGCAATGGGTTTATTTTGTTGTTGGGTAGTATGTTTGTAACAGCGGCGTTTGTCTGGAAATAAAGAAAATAATGGAGCAATAATGGAGCAGCTTCATAACGCGAGGGTCGCACGTTCGATTCCGGCTACGGGAACCGCTTTTTTTTACAGACAAAATCAGTTGGAACACTAAAGCTCCGCTCCAGCAGCGCTACGCTTCGTTCTTGAACAAGCAACTTCTCCTGTACGACCTCATTACATCCCCAAAATACCAGCGTTGCCTTACTTAGTCTTCTTCAGCATTTTGCGCATAGTGCGAATCATGGCGGATGACTGCTCCCTGAAGCGAAACCGTAGTCGAGTTGTTTACCTGTAATACATCCCTAGAGACCCTAAAAGTGGCATTTAGGCATATATAGGCGTACAAATCCCCCGTCTGGGCATACATTGGCACAGTTCATATAGATTTCAGCAGTCTATTTCAGGGCAAATTTTTGATTTGCAATAGAAACAGCGGACGACTCTTCTGCTGTGGGAAATTCATTTTATTTACTTCATAAAAATGGGTCGCGAAAGGACCACAATTTTGATAGATTTACGTAAAATGTAGGGTGATTGGACCCTGGAAGAAAGACTTTTAATAAAGACCTGAAAGCCAGCCCCCCTTCAATGTTGCACGGTTGTAGTTTTGGTTCTTTTCAGTCGATATTTGTTTGCGGAAAAAGAACGCTTGACGCCCACTGAAGTTTGCCGACCATATTTGTACTTAGGAACGCTGGATGACCTAATTCCATCTCGATTATCTAATTTCATCTAGATATAATTCCATCTGATCTAATTCCATCTGCAATGATCTAATTTCATTAATGTAACACATTTCGGTACCCCCAATATCGAAGGACGCAAGCTCGTACCTATTTTGAATTGCAGACGTCAAGATTTTAAACACCCCACAATTTACGTGAGTCTTCTCGATGCCCTCCTTAGCTAGAGAAAACGTTCTTTGTGCCACGCTAAATGCCAATTTGCCGCTGTACGCCGTACATTTACTCGAGTACCTAGCGGCCACGAGGATGTCGGATTTTCAACCTATCTGGTCAATTCCTGCTTATTAAATAAAACAAATGTAATCCCCTTGCCCGCTCTTTATTCCGCAACCCACCGTTGCGTTAGCGGGCACCGATCCATCGCGCAAGACCCCTGATGTGTAACCGCTATTGGCAAAGTAGCTGAAGCACCAAGAAAACAAGAGTAATCAAATGTCGGAAGCATACAAGACAGTTGCGTCGTGGCTGTACTCGGGACGAAAGACGTGAGGAAGGAAGCTCTTTGTTTTCCTGGATCCGGGCTATGACTGCTGATTCGTGAGGCTTCTTTCCCTATCCCGGTGCCTGGAGATTTCTGCTGCGGCCACGTGCACCGGATAAAGTACATCTATGTGCAAAGACGTAGGATTAGGGGCGGAAAATGTATAGGAATATAAAGTAAAATGCGGACAGAAACAGCGATGACCAAACCTGGTGTAATGCGAGAACAACAGCGACAGAAACAGAAGCCAAAGCCTGTGCGATGCCCCGCATCTTCTGGTCCGTTCAGCGGAAGCGGATGAGGCTTGTGTCCATTACTCTGCGTGTACTTCAGTAGGTGAGTTCACTCCAGAATACGTGTACACTAGCGAGAGGGAACGAAAGCTGGGAAAAAAATTAAAACACAGAAATGTTGAAGCGTGACCTAAATTTTGTCCACAGTTTGACTGCATTTGTTCTGAACACTGGAACAGGAACCGAAACGGAAAAATGGGTGATAGGAAAACAGTATAACCAATGAAAGCGAAAAAAAAGTGATTAAATTATTAGTTTGTCATATACGTGAATCTTTGCTGGTGTCTCATTCTACACATAGGAAACGGAATCGCGCAGTCTATTTAGTATGCACCAACTCAATTATGCTTCTTTGTGGGCCCCAGTTCTGAAACCGTTTTGTTCATGCCCTTAGGTCCGAGACAAGAGCTTCTAGATACAACAGGTGCAATAATTGAACGGTACACCTCTTGGTTTTAGAAAAAAATTGCGCCACCTCCCCGCGAGGGAACCCTGTGTAGATGCGACGCATCGTGGGGTTCACTTGGCGTTTCCGTTGGATTGATTCTTAAATCGCGTGAAACGTGTCGGGAACGCGTATGATTTATGTTTTAATGATTATATTATGTTTTATTGCCAATCTTGGTCAATCTCCTAAGTGGTATGCTTGGGGCTTCGCTGTCGCAACGACCTTTGCTCCATCATTGTTGCTGTAAGTGGGAGCTTCTTTTATTTTATTGCAAGTGTTAATCATTGCCCCATCATGCGCTGTATCAGTGGCATCTTGACGTAGTTTGAATGAGTCAAGGATATAAGGCGCGTTCGTAGCATTTGATTCTGTCTCGGTTTTGTGGCGCAGTGGGAAGAGCACCATGTGCCTCGCGTTCCGCCCACAGGGTCGTGGGATCGAAACCCTGCGCCGCTAACTATTATTTATTTTATAGTGTAGGGGAAGGGGCGGACGACAATAACGCCGACGACGCCGCGTGGACAAGGCGAGTGAATGAGATGCAGTCGCAACTAAAAACACGATCAAATAGGGAGCATCAGGTTCTCTTTCCGGTCATTCTTGTATTTTTAGACAAAAAATAGGGGCAGTGAAGGTTGAATCAAATTTTGTTTTAACTGAAAGATAATACTTTTCTTACATTTCTCGGCTTTTGTTCGACAAGCAACGATACGTTATTTGCAGAGAAATAAGTAAATACAGCTGGCATTTCCCTCTTCGCTTTCCTTTCATTTTCGTGACGTAGCCAAAGTAGGAGTGAGTCACGGGTTCAGTGTAGCACGGGTGCAATCTAGAGAGTAAGCGGCTGGCGCTAGGCGCTCTCACGCTGCTAACGATAGCTTTTCCGTTTCAAGCTACGGCCGGCCCCCAAGAACGTTTTTCTGACGGAGGAGACTTGTTTGGACTTTTATCATTTGTCACCGACGGAACGGGAAATGCTTTTAAATGCTCAAGCGGCCCGACACGCACACCCCATCAAGAGGAATGCGGGTGAAGCCGCTTCAAGAGCAACAAGCGCCGTTTAAATACCGCGCAAGCGCGGCTGCCCTGTTTGGCGTCGATCAGGCGGCCGCCTTCACCTCACCTCGTCTGGCGATCACAGTCACCACATATCCTCTTCCCTCACGCGAACCTAACGTGAAATATACACTCGCTTCCCGCACCCCTGTTTAGTAGCCCTCATGGCCGAGGCTTGCGCGGGACCAAACATAACAGCAAGTTAACTAAGGTATAAGCTTGGCGTGTTGGTATATCATTGTCGGAACAGCGCAAAGGTACGAGGACGAGGTGCGCTGTGTCCCGTCTACACCTCGTCCTCGTCACTTTGGGCTGTTCCGACAATAACAGCAAGGGTACACCTACGAGATGCACCATTTGCAAATTGTTTATGAACAACGGCTCGCGGCGAACGGAAGAGCACAAGGTCGGATTGGTCGCGTAACCACTTGCAGTAAGTACCCTGGACTTTTCACGGGCGATAAGGTTGGAATCCGGCGCGGTAACGCTTTAACCGATAGCAACAACCGCGCACAGAGAACGGAAGCTTACAAGCTCTGGCGGATCGCTAAACCACCTGCCGTGCGTATTTTTGTCAGCTTCTTGGGCTGGATATTGCCTTGCTGAAGCTCAGGCGTCCACCTTTGTAGAATTATTGATTCCGCTAAGTGCGCCCCAATGCTTTTCTAAGCGAAACTGAAACCATGATGCCGGGTAAGAAGTGCATATGGAAGCAAGCCTATACCTCGCAATGTAGGACAAGCTGTAGTCCTGTGCTTTTTTAAGATTATGTCAGCCTCACGACAGTTTTGATTACATTTATTTTACGTGCTAAACCACTTAGGAACTATTTATTTGAGAAGAACATTTATAGATGCTTCTCCACTCAGATTTCGCCGCACACACCTTTTGAGGCGTAACTAAACGTTGTCATCAAAAGAATACGGGGCATCGACACCTGTTTTCGCTGTTCCGCCATTTTGTGCCTTATTTAACAACTCTTAGTTGCGAGAATGGTGTATATAAATTCTCGGCACCGTAATCCTGTCGATACAAGCAAACTTGTTTCCACACTTTAGTGTCTCTTTAACGACTACAGATTGGCTGCAGCTACTGTAAAGGTTCTTGGAAGCATTCAGTCTCTTTTTAAAATTTCCTCGCACTGTACTAGGTTGTGGGCGTTGCGTCCCACGGGTTGAGACGAATGGGTCGGTCCTCTAGGAATCAACGAACCCATTTCTGCGCGTTTTTACTGGGGAAGGCAGCGGCCAATTTTCGGAGTATGCCCTCTTGGCTGACGTTGTCGAAAGCCTTGTGAATATCGAGAGCGAAGATGTAGTCAGGAGTACTCTTGCGGGATGTTCGGTTCACTACTCGACGGAGAAGCCAAATATAGTCGTGCATTCCCAAATTAGGGCGGAAGACAGTTAGCGCCGGCTGAAGCCAACCAGTCTGCTCGAGATAATGTTGAAGCCTGTTATTGATCATTCACTCTATTAATTTGCATAGGACAGGGGTTAATACAATCAGGCCTGAAGGTTTTCGGGTTTACGAGAGGTCTTTGCCAGGCTTGGGTATAAGGATTAATAATAGACGTTTTGAGCGTGCTCAGAAGACTTCTCAGTGTCCCAGGATTGGTTTACGAGAGCCAAAAGTGCTTCTTGCTCATTATGTGGTAGGTTTAGCGGATATCCTTCCCTCTTAAATTCTGTCACGACCCGGTGCTGACTTCGGCTTTCCCTGACACATAGCGACTTGGAGCTCGCTTAAAGTGAATGGGGAGTCGAGGTCTCCAAGGTGCGTAGTAATCTCGATAACAGGCAGGGGACGAAGAGCCGCCTTGGTCCGGTAGTTTTCATGAGGGAAAAAGGTCGTATAAGAGTTTTTTCAAACTTCAACCTGGCTATGAACCGCGTTTGCTTGCACACTCGAAACAAGACCTGCTGCCCGCTTCGCCATGTACGCGCAGATGATAATCGTCGTGTGGACAGAAGCTACCGACTATTACTCCAAAGAAGGGTGCGCAAATTGAGGCTTGAAGCTGCTGTTTCAGCTTGGAGAGCGCGCCCCGTCGCTATCATTCAATCTGCAAAATATCTCCTAATAAGACAGAATTCCACCTCAGCGTGACGGCAAGCGCGCGACTGACCCGGATCAAACCATCGAACTTCAAGTGGCCAACAAGGTTATTACCTCTAAAATGGCCATTAGTGAAGGCTCCTGGGGTTGCAGATAAGCAGGCTGTATAGTCCCGCTGCGTGGATTCTCGCCATTTAAAAACTACTTGGCGCTCCACATTACAAGTGATGAACTCGCATCTGTGGAAAATATGGCGGATCACGTCAGAATGCATGTATCTTGCTTGCTCGTGCCGTTGCACACGGACGGCTGACTTACGGGTTCCCCGTTTATGAATTGCGTCCCCGCAATTTAAACGGGCTGAAAAACCTCACAGACATCTAATCCGTACCATCTCGGGGCTTCTACTCCATACCAAAACAGATGTACCGTCTGTTTCGCTTCCCCCCGTCGTTAACCTGGTAGAGGAGACGACACTCCGCTCTCAGAAGCACCTTGAATACGTGCCTCAAAGACAATCTATTTTGAAGTGGGACACATTAAATAGTACTTTTAATGCTGACACTTTTCCACCTGTTATTCCACCCTGGGAGCGACCCGCCCTGGGCCACCTCTGACGCTGACCCATTTCTCGCCGTAACCGCGCCGCACGGGAACAATATGTTCACACTCTCGCCAATGACAAAGCTCAGGATGAAGTAGAAATTTTTTTACCGGCGCAGCCATGAACGGCACAACAGCAGCGGTGGCCTGGACCTGCCGTGACATCCCCCAGCTTAACGGCTCTCGCAATATAACATATAACAAACACCTACGGTCTCACTGATGCAGTCAAACTTTTCGGAATCCTCGGCGCCATTCAGACCATACAAAGTGCTACCTCAATTATCCCCACCAAGAAGTTCCGTGTCATCACTGACCCCCATGTCGCTCTACGGGAACTGAACAGGATCCTCTCGCCCAATTCTACGGCAACCAATATTCTGTACAAAATTAGCGACTTCACTCACGAAGGGTTCAAGATGCGCCTGGTCTGGACTCCTGCTCGCACACATGGAGCGAACGGACACCATTCGGCGCATAATGCTACCCGGGAGTGTTTACGCAATCCTCCCATGGTGCCCGCGTCCATCCAGGAAAGACCTGAGCACCAAGCAGGCATGCGAATTGGACTGGCAGCAAACATACCGTCTGAATTAAGAACCTCATCCGGCAACGGCTTGCCGACGCCTCAACCACCTGGTTTTCTTGCTCCTCTGCAGTCCTGCCCTGCCAACAACATGAGAAATTTTGCCAATAAAGTCTACGCTGACTCGGCCTACACTCCGGACGTCGTCTACAAATGGACAACGCATAGGCACCTTGGTAGTCCTCGGTGCCCCTACTGCGGCAGCAACAATACACCGAACCTTTTGTACCTCATCTGCGCTTGTTCAGCTTACTCAACTGACCGCGACCAGTTCCTTACAACGCAAGTACGCCCGACGACTTCCGAAGATGTCCAACATGTCAGAAACAACCCCCAAATTTTACAGCAAATTACAGAATTCGGTCTCACAACAGGTCTCTATAAAGTAATATAATGGCGGATCGTTCACCCACTCGCTAAATGGCCCCAAAAAATTACGCCCACCTCCCTCACGGGACTCCTGGGGTTGATTGATTGATTGGGTGATGCAACGCATCTCATGGGGGTTCCATTGGCGTTTTCCATCGTATTGATTACGCTTATAGCAGGGATTCTCACGCGAAGGGGAGGTGGGGCGTAATTTTCTATTTTCACCATGCAATGCACATACAGTACACGTATGCTCAGGTACGGTCTTTATTGCAGACGAGAATGAGCGCCTTGTGGTCCGTAAAGTGCACAGTTACGGGCTCGACGATCAAGCAATCGTCGAGTACTGCGAGACAGTGCAAGCGTAACGCGGACGACCGTCGGCTGAGACCGTCGGAAGCTCGCATGCCGTCTTCAATTTCACACAGCGGCCCGAAGGAGAGGAGAGCGCGGGAGAGAAGTAGTACTGCATACGCGCAGCGCGCGCAGCTCGAGCGGCAGCGCCCGACCACCGGCGCCTAGCAACGAGTGGAGCGCGCTGCGCCAACCCGGCAGCTGTTTGGGAGAGAG
This sequence comes from Haemaphysalis longicornis, assembly GCA_013339765.2. NCBI lineage: Eukaryota > Metazoa > Arthropoda > Arachnida > Ixodida > Ixodidae > Haemaphysalis > Haemaphysalis longicornis. The sequence goes on from JABSTR010002199.1 coordinate 20,185, forward strand.
CGTTCGCTATCGGAGAGAGGAAGGAGGAGAGGCGCAGGCTGTGCGGACAACGCTGGACAGAACGCAGGAGGACAGAGGGGCTACGCATGCACGATGCGTTGCATCTAAAACACCCTTTGTGGCTCCTCAACGGCTCCTTTTGGATACCCCGGTGATGGTCGTATTAGAGTGTCCTCGCCACAACTTCACCTGTAAATACAGTGCTAAGTGAACCCTCACAGTGCAGTGAAAAAACTTTATATGAACCATCTCCCCCTACCTTTTTTCCTATGTCCCACAAAAGGGCCTATTGGCTCCTCCTAATAAACTCATCCATTTCATTCCTCGCACTGCTGAGGCCATCACTAAATAGAGAACTCCGTTGAAGTAGGGGGGGGGGGCGGCAAGGGGGTGGTAATTACGAGAATGTTACTCCAATGCTACGAATGGTGCTTTAGGAAATTCAGAAGAGATTCCTGGGGAATTGCAATTAAGCCACCCTTTTCTTGCTATTAAAACCGTGAAGCAGAGAGGGTGTCGCCCAACGTCAGCTAACCAATCGCCAACCAATACAGGCGGAAATGTTTGTGCATTCACCGTTGCAGCTAGTTAACCGCAAAAATGCGAAAGCTTCACGTTAAGAGATAATGAAGCGGAAACGTGTGGTCGCATAGTCCTTCGTGCTTTCAGTGGGTTGAGTTTCGTGATTCGATTTAAATGCACAAATTAAATGAAGAATGCTATGACCCGTTCTATTAGGTAGGCAAAGAAGGAAAATAATGGTATAAGGTGTAGCTATGCCTAGGTATGCCTAATGCAAAGAAAAGGGCGTTTACGAGCAATGGTAAATTAAAATGAAAACAATTTTTTCATAGAAACCGTACAGCCCCATCGGAGGGCATAGAGTAAGGGGGCATTTAAGAATGTAATAAAAGAAAAAGCGCAAATATAAGACTAGAACATCGTAACAACAAAATATAAACGCATTATTCATTTGACAAACGCATTTCACATGATAGTTTAGAGTAATCCGCAGCCTTACAGCATGCTAGAGTGTTACCCTTATTTCAGTTATTATTATAAAGTTTTTTTCTGGAATTTTTTATCCCATCTGACATCGTCACGCATTCTCAATGGCTTGCCTCTTTGATTATCCAATAAGAAAGAAGCTTAATACGTTGGTCGCAATTCAGATCAACATTTCCAGACAGCAATAACAGTTTCACTACAGCAATGGGATCTAGAAAAGGCGACTGAACTCTGCCATTATTTCTTCCTCTTACAAAGCCTCATGTGGTCGCAGGTTCGACGTCAGGAGCACTATTTCGTAACATGTAAGCCCTATAGCTTCAAATAACGACCAGAAAAACAATATGAAAGTACTGTTCTGAATGAGCGCATTGAACGTACGCGATTAAAAAAAAAACAAATCACAGGGAAACAAGTTTGTACGCCTCTTTTAGAGCATGGATTGTCGACCAAGAAAGCTTTAGAGCTTCCCTTCGTGGGCATTTTCTCTCAAGAACGCACGGGTAATTGGCCGCCTGTCACAATGCCATTAACCACTCCTACCCGAGAGTATTGCTTTTCTCCGTGATTAACATAGGCACAATGTAAAATCGTCTTTTTACCAAGTTTCTACATCCATTTTAGGGCGCGAATTGTCGCCAACGAAAGCTTTAAGCATATTGTTTTTGGCCTTTTTCACCAAAGCAATTCACGGGAATCGGGCCGCCTGTCGGAATGCCATGAACACTTAAATCGAGAGTATTGCGTTTCTCCATGATTAACCCGGACATTATTTCGGTTAACTAGAGCGACCAAACCTTCCCCGCAATGTACAACCGCCGACAGAAAAACAAGGCGAAATAAGAAAAATAAATTTTACTCCCCCCTACTGCCTTCCTCTCCCTTTCCCCACAGAATTAAAAGAAGCGGGGTGACTGCCATTCAAGTGACTCATTAAACTCCGCGTGAACGAGTCTTATCTGCCAGCATATTCCTCCAGACTTTTGATTATCCGATCGGCCACTGGGCGCTGCTTTGCCAGCTGTTACTAAGGAAGCCTTTCAATCACGGCAAAAGCAGGAGCTCCCGCCCGGGGACACCCACCCACCGCGAGTGCCACCTTAAACACTGGTGATGTGCCTTTCTATGCCAACGGCCCCATACCAGCCTCGCTCCCAATAAAGATCTTATTACTACACTTCCAACGGTTGTCGCTCAAGCGGAGCCCTTCAGCTTGCAGCGCATATGAATCCGACCTGAAACTATTCAAATACAAGGGTAAGGGGAAGAGCACGGCTGCAGGAGTTCTCCCTTATATGTTTTGTAGGGTGTAGCCATTTCAGAGATTCTTAGCAGCATCGGTAATGCTAGTGTGCGCAGCAATATACAAGCGCAGTTTGGCGATTCTTTAAACTATCCTCGCTCTGTACGTATGCAACCCGAGAGACTCTTCCTAGCTGTGTTGTCGTGCTTGCCCGGATGACGTATGCTGACCAATACGCGGAGAGAGAAGATAGGTGGGAGGGTAGCCTGGACTCGTTTTTCTGCGAGGTTGAACTCAGGTTACAGATGCCCAGGTCCAAATAAAGCTTAAAGGCTTCGCGCTGTGTGTGCAATTAATACATTTGAACACGTGATGCGGGACAAGCGCGTCATGTCTTTGTTTCGGGGGCGGTAAATGATGCTGTTCCCGACAAACATAAGGATACGTGACGCCTCAAGATTGAAGTTCCGAGCCATATCGCTTTACCAACTAGACCAGCTAGATATCATTTAACTACAACGGGGTAGATAACTTCGAAGTTATGGTCTGGAGCGATTGCGAAACGCGTATTGATTCGTAGTGCTTCATTTCATAATTCCCTCTACCACTCAGTATAAATTGACACAGATTTTATTCAGACCAGTATTTTATGAGCATGCTTGTATTATACATGGCGTCACCTGAGCTCAATGTATATCTGTGGCAGTAGATTACCCGGAGGTCACGTGTCTGGGTGGAAAGTAGGGCGTCCGAAGTAGCTGTTTGAAGCGAAGTGCACGATGGGAGTGAGTAGAACTGTATTAAAATAGGAAAAGATCTGTGGGTGGATCCCTCAGTCCAGGGCGCCATTGGAGCAACCCGCCATCTCCGTCCGTTCGATCAGCTGCAGCGGTTTGCTAGGGCAAGTGCTCGCCAGTTCTCTCTACCACTGCTATAGGAAGTGGCGGAACGGGAAAAATTGCGATTCATTTTTTACCGCCCTTAACTGAGATCTCTGGGAAATATTCCGGGAAGCGCATGGACGTTATTAAAGAAAAGAGCTAACAGAACAGGGAGAGGCTCACAAGCAAAGAGCTGTAGGCTCTTCTTCATGACGTATTCATACGGAAAGAATTTTAACACCGCAGAAAAATGCGGTTGTATTTGAAGTCAATTAGGATGAAGTTCAAACAAAATTCTTAAAAATGCTTTTGTGCTCTCACCAGATCAAGGCGGGGGCTGTTTTTATTCATCGTCTGTAAGAGTCGGGTCAGCAACCAATAGGTGGCTGACACCAAGGAATTACACCATCTTCCCTGCGACATAGTAAGTACTGCCCCAGCAGGGATTACTATGCGAGATACGGATGACTGCCTTTTGACGAATGAGTATAAAACGAAACAAAAGACACCAGAGAGATTTCCAGCAACACAACAAGTCCACGTCGAGATAGTCAACAACCCGCTGATTAAGCGCCACAAGTTACTAGGGCAGTACATTCTCGGGTATATTTTTTTTTTAATTCCAGTCTACATTAAGACAGGAAGGTCAGCAGTGCTTATTGATTCTATGCTTGCTTGCTTCCGCATTTTCACGCGAAGGTCGTAGAGAATCTCAGAGGTCAGGCCCGCATCAACGTTGTATACGGAACAGGGAGCCCGCAACTCTTTTTCTCGCAATTGCAAGTCGCTGGCGGATGTGCAACAAGCGTTCGGAGCCCTGCTGCACGAGGATGTGTTGTCCGCAGCGGTGCAAGATGTACACAACGGTACATTCTTCCAGTCCATCTGTACCAGAAGGCCTGGGTGGTTGGCCACGTTTAGGCGCAGGTGACGAAGCACTCCTTCGCTCTTACGTAAACCTACTGAAATCACTTTGCTCATACAGCTTACCTCAGTATGCCTGAAAATAGAACAAAACTTGCGCGTCTGATTTGCGCAGCTGCACACCGCCGGTTCCGCTTTACGGCGCGATATGAAAGCCCGCTTTCAGCGCTGCGCTGAACACCCCGTTTCCTATTATGTTCGCGCGACAGACTACAGCCACTCCGCGCCACCGCCACAGGCGCAGATTTTATCCCTCCTCCACCGACGTCGCAGAAGTTTGTCAGCGGACAAATAGCAGCCATTTCTACATTTGCGCCACGCACCCCAGCGCGATGTAGGGAACTTTGACACCCCCCCCCCCCCATAGAAATAAATTTCGGGTTTTACAGTGACGACCTCAAGTGCCCCATGTGCGAAAAATCGGCGTTAGGGTTGTCCCGAAACAAAAATTTTTGCCGCTGTGAGGCGTAGAAAACCCCCTTGAGTTCATTGTAAATTAAATCCAGGACTCCAGAGAAGAGCCCAGTGCGCGGACACCACTCAACCTTCGCAGCGTTTACAGCGGGTGAATGAAGTTTTTCTACGGGTACTTTTGGCGACGAAAAAACGCCTTGGAGACGAAAAAAGGGAAAGAGATGCTGAATTTCTCTTTAAATAAATGGCAAAACACACACCGTTTGTTCTCCAAAACATCACGAAGTCCGATAGCAGTAGAAACACCAGAGTGAACAAAATCGCTATTCGTCAAGCGCTATATTTGCTCCTCATAATAAGCCCTGTTTATTTATTTATTTATATTTATTTATTGATTTATTTATTTATTGATTTATTTATTTAATTTATTATTTATTTATTTATTATTTATTATTAATTATTTATTTATTTATGTCACCCTCAGGGCATGCAAGCATTGTAGAGTGGAGGGGCTCACATAAAAGCAAAAAAAAGATGTCAAAAGATGGCAGATGTCGCCCTCTCGACCCGCTTCTGTTCCACAACCCCCATCCGTCTCCTGCCTCAGGCCATCACGTATGTTTCGTTTGAGGCCCTTGGCCCTCTTACTGACGGCGAGTACGTTATTGCTCCAATGACTTACGTTCTGCTGACCCGAAATGTAACGCTGCATCACATAGTCGCCTCCATCACTGACAGCACACTGTGGCTGCCTATCCTAAACTTTAGCTTGCATGCAGAAGTATTGCCGAAAGGAATCTCGCTTGCGCCAGTGTGCCCCTGACACACACTACGAAATATCAACTCTGGCCCTAACCACCGCCCCTGACAGTGATTATATTCATACAGCTGCCCCTGCGTCCACAGACAAGGTTCTGTTGATGCTGAGCCCGGACCATTCACACGAGTAAGCCCGTGATCTTCGCCGCCTGCTCCTATCTTATTCCGACAATTTTTACTTCCCCGATCGTCCTTTGCGAAGAATGACGGCTGTAAAGCACTGTATCGACACTGTTGACTCTAGTCCCATTCACCGACGACCTTACCGTGTGTGGCATGCCAAGCGCGCCGTCATCTAAAGCGAAGTCGAATAAATGTCGAAAATGGACATCAGTGATGGACACCAAGGGCCTCACCAGTGGTGTTAGTGAATAAAAAAAAATTTGTGTCCTTCCACTCTGTGGAGAAGGATGACCTGCAAAAGCTGGACGCAGTCCACAGAGTGCGCGAAAATAAACGCGTTTATCGTAATTTGCGATGGAGCAAATTAGCTGAATGAATCTCTGACGAATTCAAGCTTTGATCTTGCCGATAAACGTGGAAATGCCTGTGTCCCTCCCGCGTCGTAAGCATCTCACGGTGCGTGTAAGGCCGAGTTTCAGAGTGTTGCCGCAACTGTCGTAATAATTCTAAAGAATGACGTCTTTCACGTCTCAACTAACCGAATCTGGGTGATATGGCATTTTTTTTACGTCCATAGATCGCGATACGGGTTTTGCGTCGGTAATCTGACTAACACACAAACCCAATCCGCTTTACCACTAAGGCCTTTGTTTGCATTTGTCCCTGCTTCCCTAGGTTCATCAAAGACTTTTCGAACATTGCCAAACCTCTCACTGATCTACTGAAGAAAGGCGCCTCGTTTTTATGGGCCCGTGAGCAAGGTGAGTAATTTGATGCTAACATCAGCCCCTGTGTTAGCCCACTTCGACGTCTCTGCTCATACCAAGGTTTTGCACTGACGCCAGTGGGCATGACATCGGAGCCATTCTAAGCCAAATATTAGCCAGATGCGATCACGACATTGCATACGCGAGTCGCCTTCTTTCGCCATCTGAACATATTTACTCAATAACTAAGAGATAATGTCTTGCTCTAGTTTGGGGTGTGGCTAAGTTTCGTCCCTACTTATAGGGCCGCAGCTTCAAGGTAATTACGAACCACCATGCTCTCTGCTGGTTGTCTTCACTTAAAGGCACCACTGGACAGCTGGGTCGCTGGGCTTTGCGGCTTCAGGAGTACTCGTACTCTGTCACCTACAAGCCTGGACGCCTGCATCAGGATGCTGACTGCTTATCGCGCTACCCCGTAGATCCACCTCACCCAGCACCTGCTCCTAAACACGGCATTTCTCTTTCGGCTCTCAACATCGGCGACGAAAAACGACGTGATACTTGTGTGCGCTGCATTATCGACAGCCTTCTTTCTATACTTTCGGCGCCTTCAGCTCTCCTGTTCGAACTAAAAGACGGAATTCTATATCGCCGGAACCTGCGTCCAGGCGGTTCTGAATTAGTACTGGGTATTCCTGAGCACCTTCATGCGGATGTTCTCTAAAAAATCTATGGCCTCCCAACTGCTGGTCACCTCGGTGTTTCACGCACCTACGATCGCATCAGACGCCCCGGCATCTGGCCCGGCCCTTACATATCTGTCCGACAGTATGTGCGTTACTGCTACCTCTGCCAACGACGGAAAACACCCAATACTCCTACAGCTTGGCTTCTTCAACCATTGGACATAACAAGCGAACCATTCTTCCGCGTTGGGTTAGATTTCTTCCGTCCATTTAGCCAGTCCACATTCGCCAATAAATTGATAGCCGTCGCCACCGACTATGCCACGCGGAATGAAATCACACGGGCACTTCCTACGAACTGCGCTATTGACAGTTGCCGATTTTCTGCTTCTTGACGTTGTCCTTCTTTACGGGGCACCTCGACTACTCCTTACAGATCATGGCCGCTCCTTTTTATCGCTAGTTATTGCCGACATTCTTTGCTCCTGCTCCACCCAACACAAGATCACCACTGCTTACCATCCTCAAACTAAGGCCTGGCGGAGCGACTTAACCGAACAATCACCGACATGCTGCTTATGTACGTCTCCGCAAACCACCGCGACTGGGACGTGGCTTTGCCGTACGTTACTTTTGCTTACAATTCGTCTCGTCATGACACAGCTGGCTACTTTACCTTTTATGTACTCTTCAGGAGAACTTGTAGCTTGGCGTGTTGGTTTCGATCTAAGAACATACTGAGTACCCCAAAAAAAACACACTCAAGAAAGAGGACACCAGACAGGCGCTACACGAAGCGCCTGCCCCGTGTCCTCTTTCTTGTGTGTGTTACTTTGCGCTAATCAGTATGTTCTTATCTACTCTTCGGCCGCGAATCAGCATTACCACTGGACACAATCTTGTCGTCCCCTGTGTATACATCCGACTATGCCCGCACTGCCATAGCGTGCGCTGATCACACCCGTCAAGTGGCTCGTACCCGCCTCTGCTCATCCCAACAGCCCCAGAAGACACAGTATGACGACCGGCACCAAGATCGCCGCTTTGCTCCGGGGTCACTTGTACTTCTTCGGTCGGCCTCACCCCGTATGGGCCTTTGTGAAAAACTCTTGTCCCGGTATTCTGGGCCTTATCGCATATTCCGTGAAGTTATGCCCGTAACATACGAAATAGCCACTGCTCAACCTCACACGTCACGCCACATCCTTACGGATGTCGTGCATCCCGTCTAAAGCCCTACCGACCAACTTCCCCACCAGACTCATGAGCACCGAGGCGGTGCTTCCCCCAGGGGGGTATGTCACGGGATGGCTACGGACCCTTTAAAACGAACATAGGCACCGAGGGATTGGCCCCAGCACGAAGAAGCTGGTGTGGTGGAAGGTTAATGACGAGGAGGAAGAGGAATGATCTCGCTCTCTGGCCGTACCCACATTCGGGGCTAAAGTACTGGGTTTTGGCCACGTGGACCATTGCCGTGTGTTACACTCATTCATTCTAGAATCAGGCCGCCTGCCATGTTAGCTATCATTTGGCCCTGTTGGGTTCCCCTCTCAAACCTACGCGCACCTTGCTCACTGTTTAGTCTGTACCACTGTCGCTTTTCGTTCTACTCACTTCTTAATTTTCGTGGTTTTTTATTTCTTTTTTACCTTGTCTTTAATCTCCTAACATTTATTTCTCTAGTAATACACTGCAAATCTACCCCAATATTTAAATATAAATCTTCCCCCCCTCCCCCAAAAAAAAAACTGCATACTTTCTTTCGGTAAATCACCCATATCCTTGCCAATCCCCCAGAGTGGGTATGAGCCATCGGTCTGGTACCAACATTACCACTTGAGACTGTGTGCTACTGCGCTCCCTACCATGTGAAATTCTTAATTATCTGCAATATACCATTTTCCCCGTAACAATATTTTTGGGCATATGTGAAAATGTTGTTGTACCCGACGGAGGTAGACAGGATTACCCCGTGCACCGAAATTGTTCACAAACCTAAAAAACACATGCGGGTGACACGCTCAGATTTCCTTTTCAACCGAAAAATTAATGGCTCTAAACTTGTTTAAATATAGTTGCATGCGTTCGAAATTATTACCAAGGCACACGCCGCGGTATCTCAGAAACTAAGGCATTGTACTGCTGCGCCGGATTCCACCGGTTACATTCCAGGCAGCGGCAGGCGATTCAGCTACGCCGCGCTTGGTACCCCAAGTTCAGCTTCGGGGCGTTAAACGACCAGAATTTAAATTGTTTTTTTTTTGTACTCAGCTCTGCGTCGTAAGCCATGGCTAATCACACATAGACGTGAGGCCATCGAAGGCTCAATCAATTCCGTGCGACGAAAATCTAATACCAGGTAATCGGCATCCGTGAAAGGAAACAGGGAAGTCATCTTTTGCTTTAACAATGAAAATTCATCACACCGAACAGATAAATAAACGAGCAATAGGCTTCGCAGGTCGTTGCTGAATCACAGGCGCTACAGACAAGACGGGAAGGAAAAAAGATCTTGATAGAACCTAGAGGCAGTAATCAACGCTCACGCAAGAAGTTTCTGGGATCCCAGCCGACGACTTGTCAGTATTACGGTAGTTACGCGACACAGCCGCAAGTGGCTTCATGTGAGAGATAGGTGAAATACGAAAAGAAAACAAAAGAACATAAAGAGGACTGTGGGCAGAGGGAAACTTTTTAGCAGTTAAAAGATACACCGAGACACGAAAAGCGAAAGCTTTGTTACCTGGGAAACAGACCATAGAAGCCGTTTTAACATCAGGAGAGGCACGTCGAATCATTCCACCAGAACGGGAATTGGCGGCGAGACAATGGATTATAGGCAGAAGCGGCAAAAAGCGCAGGTGTTGCGAGGTTGATGCTGAGTGACCGCATTAAAGCAATGAGAGAGCTACAGAGATAATCCCTGCTCTGGTGCAAGCCGAGATAATGAAAGAAAAAGCAGCAGCGTCAAGCCGTCTGACTGGCGCCTCCATGCTGATGTATTTCCCGTTTCACTGCACATTCATTTTTCCCGGCTTTTCTTGTCTCTTCTTCCCACCTTTTGCGTTCTCTCATTACAGCAGATGCTTCCGAGAGTTTCGCAATACTCATTCGATGTAATGTGTGCCCAGAACAACTGTTTGTGTTCTGTTGCTATGTTTTGCAGCCTATCGCAATCACCCATAATAGAATTCGGGAGAATCCCGCGTAACGCTGGATGTAATGAATGAGGAGAGCTTTACGGCGTCATAGGCGGGTGGTGGTTGAGGATGTGCGGTTCTTTTGAACAAATCAGTGAGGCTTTCCCCTCCACCAAGCTCGTAATTCGTTGCCCCCTGAACCCGAGAGCTCAGTCAGCAAGTCATTAGCAAACCAAGCGCTCAACGTATATTTCTTTTCGTTGTGTAGAACGGATGGCCTTCTCAGCTTTTCGGCAACCATTAGAGCCCCAGTAGTCTCGAGCCTGTAATTTACTTTCCTGGGGAGTAAATTGCAGGCAAATGTTCAAATGCAAAGCGAAAAACACACGCTCCTTTACCGCTTGTTTCCGCGATGTTTAAGTTACACGCATTGCGAAATTCCTGTGCAGCGACATGTCCTTAGAGGCAGAGACCCAAGGAATCGCCTCGAGGGAGTTCAATGCAAACTGGGCTTCTCGCGCTGAAGTTTACACACGACTTCACAGCAAGGCACAAAATTAGGAGGAGTGCCCTCTTTTACAGGCACGATGCCCACAAGCGTCCACAATTTTTGCTGGAGAACGGTTGCAGTAGCGTAATTCTGCCCGCGCATAGGCGCCGGAATGAATGGTGTTGCCGGAAACGGGCCCTGTCCTGAGTGAGGCCTTTGTTTCGCGTTGGTACTCTCTGCCACATGTGATTAACAAAACTGGGCGGAGGCCTAAGCTTCCCCTTTAGGCGTGGAATGCGCTATCATTATGGTAGTCGGTGGTGAGGAAGACTCTGTAGTGTGGCGGGCACAGGCTAATGGCAGAGCATCCATTACATGTACCTCAAGAACAAGCCCGCGCTAATTCGGATTACACTCAAGCGCTGACGTCATCGTCCCCCAGATGCACCAGCGAGCAGTTCAAACGTTTTGTTCCAGCTCCAAAGCCGTCGCTAGCGGTAGCGTCTTACTATTCGGGGGGGTATCACTGGGCCGCACCAAGGTGACGATAAAGGATATTTCCGTCACGGTCCACGATTCCAACGGCGCCCGGCTTTTCTACGACACGGGCCTTAACGTTACGCGTTTCAATGCTGGACAAAAGCGGCACATAACAGTATTGCTGAGACGAAATGAGTTTGCAATAAGGAGGTAATGCGGACATGTGTTTCCGAGGTTGTAAACGGACTCACGCACACGGCTCGCTTTCTTAAATTTGATAAAAGCAAGTTTGACATACAAGTGGCTGCAACAATAAATTAGCCCACTTCAAAGCATTTTTCCGGGCATACAGTGATCTCGCCTGTGTGAGCATTTGCCTGTAGATTACGCCATGCGGTCCATTGTGTTAAAAAAAAAAACAGGATTAGAACCTTGCGTTTATTAGGGGTCACACTTACCGAAATGTCTTTTCATGCGTATACACGTGAACAAATGGAGGAGGGGACATAGTTTTGAAGACAAAGACTACAACCGACCTTTCTCACACTGCAGAAATCATTATATTAAGTTAACCGGAATCATTAAAAAAAAACTACAGCAGAAAACACTACTTTCATGCAAAGTTTGATCCCATAAAACCAGCCGCTTCTCGAGAAACTCTCTTTATGAAAGACCATTTTTTGTTGCCAGATAATATATGTGGGTCAACAAAGCGTGCGGCGCAGGCGGCACTTCAACAATGGGAGAAGGGAAGCGCGATAAGGGCCGCTGCGAAGATGGGGCCGCCCCTTCACTGTTCGATATATCGAGCCCGTTTGGGCGCCTACGCGTTTTCTGCATGGGGGCCGTACCTTTCACTTAAAGGCTTGCTGAAGAAGCGTGCGGATTTTCGTAACAGAGACATCATCGCTATTACTATGACAGGCCGTTGAGCATGATCGAGTACATCCCGAGAAGTATAGAGGTTAAACTTGATGGGGATGTCATTCTTTTGTATTGCTTGTAGATTTCGTACGCCCAAAAATAGTTTGCTAAGACTATCTAAAAGCAGCTTCCGCCACACGAATGAGCCTAGCCATGCCTACCTTTCACTTCAGTTGAATTGTTACCAAATTCGTTACTCATAAAACTACGAAATTAAGCAATTATTGTACACTTCTAGCTCTGCTTCGAGCCTGCATATTCATTTTAAGGTTACCTCCATGGAGGTGTAGAACCAGGGCACGATGCTGTCAAGCGGATCAAGTGATATAGAAGATTACACTGGGTAGACACGCAATAATTGCTCCTTTGGTTCGCATCTAGATAGTGCTGTAAGCAATATTTTAGTTTTGTAACAGTAGCGTGCGATGCGTTGACGAAGATAAAAAACTGACCCAAGAATGTAGCACCGGTTTATATTTTCTGCAGGAGTGTCATTGATGAATTAGTGTGCATCATTCAGTAAGTAAGACCGGTGGGAAGGCGTAATTAATGAAGCCGGTGAAATTCCGCAGTGCTACACGCAGGTGCTATTTTGTAAACGCCACCATACCTCACCCTTCGTACCCCAGTTGATAGGAAGTGGGCAACTCTTTTCTGCAACAACGTTCAGCCGTTCGGGGACCTAGATGAGCATATCTACGGCCTTCTGCAAGCTCTCCACCACTTGCGCGTAGTTCTGTGTCCGAAGCCTAGCGTGATATCGTATAATGTGATTAATCCTGGGGTTCTTCCCCCGCTGCCGCATGTATATCTTTTCTTGCTACGTTTTAGACCAGAGAGGTAAAACCGATAAGTCAGGATGTAGCTCTGTAGCCTAGTATAATCGGTTGCTATGCTATATTCACAGAACATATTAGCTTATCATGCGATAGAAAGACTGTGGTGGGCCGTTATTTCTTTGCCCACATCTAGTATGCGGTATCCCTTTAGCTACTGCTGCAACAGGTGCTTTCAGAAGTAACTGAACACGGGCCTCGCAAATTTACAGGAATTTCTTCTCCCGGAAACTGGCTGGCTGCATTGGTGTGCGGTTAAAGGAGTCCTCCCTAAATGAAAACGTTTTCTGTTAAAAACGGTCATGGCTGTGATAAAGCTAGTAAAACAATATTTTGTTCATATTTAAATTCATTTTCCAATTACTTATGACGGCACCTGTACAGGCTTTTCTCGAACGCTCCCATCCAGTCGAAAGGGTTGCTTCTCAAAATCTTTGTATACCCACAGCATTATGTCTGTGGTGAACATTCGGAATCGAAATACGAATTAATGAGTTTGCCAATAAACGAGTTCTTAATAAATTAGTGTGTCCCCCCTGTTTATTAGCTTTTTCAATAGCTTGCCTCATCACGAGATAAGTGAGAATGCTCTGAGGGTTTCTAGCTTGAGAGGTTTGATTGATTGATGATTTGATTGATTGATGATTGATTGATTGATTGATGATTGATTGATGATTGATTGATTGATTGATGATTGATGATTGATGATTGATTGATTGATTGATTGTAGGGTTTAAGGCGCCGACGCGACGCAGGGCGATGAGACGTGCCGTGTGGAGGGCTCCGGATTCATCTTGACCACCTGGGATCTTTATAGTGCGCCACAATCCTGTACACAGGCGTTTTGCTTTTCGCCTCCATCAGAAAAGCGGCGGCCGCGGCCAGGAATCAAACCCGCGACCTCGGGCTCAGCAGCACAACGCCTTAGCTACTGAGCCACCGACGGCGGGCAGCTTGAGTTAGTAGTTGTTTGGCGTCCGAGTAATTTGATTCCGTCTTTCTTCACGCTAGCTTGATGAGTGATTTCCAGGTGCCAATATATATAGTCGGTTTAAAGTGTCCCACGAGTTGGGAAATCCTGTATTCGTCCAGGCTCAATATGTGTTGAGTTGAAAAATACCCTGGTAAAGGATACCATATCTTTTCACTATTTTTAACTCCAGTCTTAGTTCTTGGGGAGTTAATGCTATGCCTAATTCTTCTTTTGGCAAAACTTCGTACTCAGACAAACTGAGGAGGTTCTTTTGTTCGAAATGGATCAAATCCGCCTTTACTGACGTTCAGAAACAAACGAAAATTTATTAACGGACCTTTTTGCAACGCTGACGCAGCTAACTTCCACCTAGCTAACATGCAAAACATATAATATAATAGCTTAGAAAGCGTTGCACTTATTCCGGGTCACAAATTAAATGTTCGCTTGCTTTCTGAAATTCTGTCTGAGACGTATTTAAATCATTTAAAAAAAGCTCCTTACATATTTTATGGGGTCAGCAAACAGGCGTTTTTTGTTAATTACTTTACAACCTCTTTCGCCCGACCCTTCTCCTGGATGTAGAGGTTTGATGATGAATCTTGTGTCGCCATTCTCGTCTCATTCAGAAACTATACTTTTCCTTGACAGTAGTTCTCAAGTACTTGATACGCTTTTTCATCGCTTTTGTTCCCGCAGTGGATTCCAGATTTGTTTCGCTAGGCTTATGGCGTAGCTCTCCGCCTCCATATTTACGGCTTTTATTTCCCTCTTAAACTTCTTATAAAGCTAAACTTTCTATGCCTCAGTGATGGCGTTGTTCTTCGCGCAAAAATGCACTACCCGAAAGTCAACTTTATAGAATGAATGGTCTCAAAAAAAATTCTGCAGAACTTCAGAGAATTATCAACTAATGCATTGCATTCTTATGGCGCTTGCCTTGAGTGTGAGTTTTAAAGTAAATTTTTTTGGTTTTTCTAAGCCGTGCCCGACCAATTATCTCCATTTACACCATTGTAGCGATGAAAAGTGGAACATTCGCGAAATCAGCATTATTGTAGAAATGCAGAGTGTTATACCTTTTGCCATATTCAGTAATTGTTAATATTTTTCTTATTTGTTAGATTTTCAAAATTTGTTCGGCCAATTATCTGCATTACGAATTTATAACGATTGCATTTCTAACTTTCGGGAAATCTGCATTATTGTGGAAAGGCCGAGGATTACACGGTTCGGCATTTTCAATAATTATTTTTTGTTTCCTATTTTTTTCGTATTACAAAATTTCGTACAACCAATTATCTCCATTTACGCTATTAAAAAAATTATACTTTGAACTTTTGCGAAATGTGCTGCAATGTGGAAATGGCATCCGTTATACGTGTTGTCATTCTCTGTAATTTTTTAATATATTGTTTTTATTTTTGGTTTTTCAAGATTTCGTCTGACCAATTGTCTCCATTTACGTTATTATACCAATCACATTTAGAACTTTCGCGAAATTTGCGTTATTGTCAAATGTAGGGTGTTACACGGTTCGCCATTTTCTGTTGCTATTTTGTATTTTTTTTTATTTTTTATTTTTTCAAAATTTTATTCGACAAATTATTTACATTTAGGCTATTATAACGATTACAGATGGAACATGTGCGATATCTACGTGATTGTGGAAATGCCATGTTTTACGTTTTGCTATTTTCCGTAATTTTTCAATATTTTTCTTATTTCTCACTCTTTCGAATTTCGTCCGACCGATATAAACATTACAGGAATAACATTCGCAAAATTTGCATTATTTCGGAAATGCCGGGCGTTGCACTTTTCGCCAGTTTTCGCAATTGTTTTAATTGTATTATTTTTTTAGTTTGCAAAATTTCCTGTGGTCAGTTATCTCAATTCACGCTATTATAGCGACTGCAGGAGGAACTACCGCGATATCTGCTGTTGGCGTTCCACGGTCCTGGCTGTTCGCGGTACTCGGTAAAGAATGCTACGCCTTAAAAACCCCTGCTTCACTGAAAATCCCGGACCCTTTCCACTTACGTGAAACCTGAGAGGGCGAAGCATGCAATGTAAGTGAACATTTTGACAGACATTTGACATTTTGACATTTGACAGTATGGTTGGGGAGTTACTGAACTGAGAGAAACGAACTGGCGGAAGCGTCTTTTCGTTGAATCGTGCCATATCCAACGCAAACCTGGGAACGTTAATCGCTCGCTTGGCACTCTCCCCTCGGTGTACACACACGGATTACGTGCCGCAGCGAGGGGCTTTGTGCGAGGCCAGCAAAAGTGAAAGACTACAAGACGCAGCTGCAGCGTGGGCCGAGTCACCCCTGAAGAAGAAGTCGAGCGGGCTTCGAAACGTCGCGTTTTTGTCTATGTATTGGTTGGAGCATAATTAAATCTC
The DNA here is from genome assembly GCA_013339765.2 of Haemaphysalis longicornis. Lineage (NCBI taxonomy): Eukaryota > Metazoa > Arthropoda > Arachnida > Ixodida > Ixodidae > Haemaphysalis > Haemaphysalis longicornis. Next base: position 36,251 of record JABSTR010002199.1, read on the forward strand.
AGTTCAATGTATAACTGTTTTCCTTGCGCCTTGGTGATTTTTTCAACGGAGATGACACCGTTGCGGGGTAGAGGTACACAGCTTGGCTGTAAAGTCTTAGAAGCAGGAAGCGTTCTAGCGCGATGAATTGGAAAACGATTGTCCCGATGTGTTTTTTTAGTATGCGTTTTTCCCACGGAGACGAAACGTTCCATCGCGAAATGTACGAAAACGATTGTAGCGTAACTACATGATACTACAAGGACATGAGACGCTGACGGCCCGAGACCCTAATAAAGGCCGCGAACACTGATGATAACAGCGAAGCTGATTGGTGTTCCCTAATATAACACCTCAAAGCAAGCAGATCAATCCCCCTTCGCGGAAATTCATTTTTGCCGCGTTCGACTGCTCGCGCCGTCTACTGGAACCTTTGTTACTTTAACTTGGAGCACTGCCACGAAGAGGCGCCGCGACCGCTTTTCGTATTTTCTTGGGGGGGGGGGGGGGGGGGTAAAAATCAAGCATACATGTATTTTTAATCAAATTAATAATGGAAATATCACATGCATTCATGTCTTGCCTCAAACATGCTTATTGTTTTCCTTTTGCTAAACAATGTTGACAATTTTAAATCTTGCCACTAGATTTAGTAATTAAGAAACGTTTGCTTAGTATATAAACGTCTCGTTAAGGCGGTGTTTGAGGTTGCTGCATGTGTGCTTCGCGCTTGCTCGCCCCCTCGCTAGGATATGCCTTCTCAACATTGGTGGTGCCACGTTACCAGAATTCGTCCCATGAAAGCCTCGACCAAGAGCACTTTCGATGTTAAAAAACGTTTCTGAGCGCGCGTGGAGCTCACGTTGGCATAAAAAAACCTACGGCCTTGCCTTTAACGTCAACCTTATGAGAAATCTCACTAACCCGTGACAGTTAGGGAGGCCCGAACAGGCATCCCCGCATTTCATGGTTCACACCTTTCGAATTCATTTCAGCGTACGTCCCGTGCTGGACTAGTCTTTTCGTTAGAGGCCGTTACTGTGCAGGCCTCCTCAATTATGTATGTGTGTGCAGGATTGCTAAGGGCTGTTCCTCAAGAATTACGATAGTGTTGATGATAGCGAAAACGGTTTCCAAGAGGAAGCCCTGACGTTATACTTTTTAATGCACGGGCGAACGTTCTCAAAACTACGCACAAACGTGGGAACAATCGGGAATGTTTTTCGCATACTAAGCCCATAGAAGTAAGCGAGCTTTTACAGTGAAGTTTGACCTTCACCGCTGACCTTAAAAAACCTGTCAGAACGAAACAGTAGCGTAGACATTCCCCACCGGCTGTCTTTTTTCTGTGTAGTGAACTTATACATGATAAATGGTTCGAAAATGTGGTGTATGCTTTAGTAAACATTTTTAAATGCAAAATGCAGGACGCTTCGCGTTGCTTTCAAGGCGTGCGCTCATGGCTGGACAAAAGTTTCAATTTCAACACACCATCGTGTTAACGTCTGGTCATGTTTAAACATGATTTGACACAGCAAAAGCCACAACTCTTGAGATATTATTGCACGCAAAGGTATTCGGCATGCCTTGCAAGCTATAGTCATATACGGCAGGCGACAACCAATAGTAGCATGCCCACTGCTCACTATGTACGTTCGTAACGTTCAAATTAGGCCCCGATGCGGAAAAATATGGTTCTGTGAAAAAAAAAAGCTGACAACATCTACACACTGTGTGCAGAGCGCTTTACTCACTTCTTAAAGCACCACAGAATTTCCGTGTTCTTGCACCAGACTAACTTTATAGACGCTCGTTTCCTTACACTTCCTGCCTTAACTTAATACGCTGCGTTTTAA
>JABSTR010002200.1:0-55890 GCA_013339765.2 Haemaphysalis longicornis
TAGCCGACACGTCCAAGAATCTGGTAGGGTCCGAAATACCATCGCAGAAGTTTCTCACCGAGTCCGCGTCATCGGATGGGGTCCAAACCCAAACACGGTCCCTGGGTGGTAGTCGGCGTGTCGGCGTCGGAGTTTTGTAGCGCCCGGCATCCACCAGATGCTGGTCCATTCTCCGAACTTGAGCGAGCTGGCGGGCCTACTTCGTACGCTGAAGGTGTCCTTGGACATGGGGGTTGAGGTCGTCATCTTCTACATGCGGAAGCAAGGTGTCAAGCATCATAGTCGCCCATCTTCCTTAGACAAAGTCGAACGGCGTCATCTGCGTACTTTCCTGTATTGCCGTGTTGTACGACAACGTGACATACGGGAGCACCTCGTCCCATGTCTTATGTTTAGCGCCGACGTACATTGACAGCATATCCACGATTGTCTTGTTGAGCCGTTCTGTTATAACCCCTGATGGCCTATACGAGTTCAAGGTGATGCCGTTCTGGTTGAGCATGGGGCTAGCAACGTTTCAACGAACCATTGACACGGGGCTAGCTGGCCTGAAGTGGCAGACCTGCCTCGTATGCCTCGACGATTTTGTTGTGTTCTCGTGGACTTTCGCCGAACACCTTTCAAGGTTGCAGTTTGTACTCGAGGCTATCCGTACCTCGGTTTTAACACTGAAGCCTGAAGAGTGCCGCTTCGCGTACGAGGAACTAAAGTTTTTGGGCCATGTCATCAACGCCGCGGTAGTCTTGCCTGATCCGAGGAAAACCTCCGCCATAGCGAACTTCCCAAGACCGAAAGATAAGAAGGGCGTGCGGCCTTCTTCGTAGGTGGAGATAGCGCCTTCAAGATTTCGACGTTTGAGTATTCTATAAATCCGTGAGGAAACACTGCGACGCCGATTGTTTGTCTTGCGCCCTCATCAACCCACCACCGCAAGAATCTGACGAAGACAGCGCATTCTGCGGAGTTGTGACGGAGAGCGACCTAGCCGCACAGCAGCGTGCCGACCCCGATCTACGCGTCATGATCGACTACCTCCAAGGATGTAACGCCGCCGTGCTGAGGGCCATCAAACGCAACTTACCTGCATTTAGCCTGAAAATCTCCGTCCTCGTGAAAAACAATTCCAGCAGCGGAACGAGTGAATTATCTACATGTCATCCCGGCAGATTTTCGTGACGAACTTTTGGAAGCGTGTCACGACGACCCGTCTTCCGCACATCTTGGCAAAGCTCGCACTATTGGGAAAATCAAGATGAAGTACTACTGGTCCCGCCTTGCATCTGACGTCACCCACTACGTCCGGAGCTGCCGTGACGCCAGCGACAAAAAACGCCACCAACGACACCCGCCGGACTTCTGCAGCCGATCTCCGTCCGATCGAGGCCATTCGAGCAGATTGAAATGGGCCTTCTTGGTTTCTTACCTACGTCACTACCCGAGAACAAGTGGATTGTCGTAGCAACAGACTACACGACTCGCTGCGCAGAGACCGCCGCTATTCCGAGTGGTACTGTACAAGAAGTCGCAAAGTTCTTCATGACTCAAGTTGGGCTGCGACACGGAGCAACGGAAGTCCTGATCACGTACCGCGGAACGGTGTTTATTGCAGAGCTGATGCAAGGGATATTACGCTACAGCAACAGGGATCGCCGAAGAACGATGGTATATCACCCCCCAACGAACGGACTAACGGAACGCCTGAACAAGACAATCGCGGATATGCTATCAATATACGTCGACGCTGAACATAAGACTTGGGACGAAGTGCTCCCGTATGTCACGTTTGCGTACAACACGGCTGTCCAGGAAACTACGCCGATGACTCCGTTCGAGCTTGTCTATGGAAGACAGCCGACTACGATGCTCGATGCCTTGCTTCCGCACGTATAAGACGGCGACCTTAACGCCGACGTCCAAGAATACTTTCAGCGTGCGGAGGAGGCCCGCCAGCTTGCTCGAGTTCGTACGACGGACCAGCAGCTGGTAGATGCCGGGTGCTACATCCTCCAACGCCGAAACGCTAAGTACCACACTGCGGATCGTGTGTGGGTTTGGGCTCCCATCCGTCGACGCGGACTAAGTGAGGAGCTTCTGCGACGGTATGTCGCACCCTAGCAGATTCTACGACGTGTCGGCCGATTAACCTAGGAGGTGATCCCCGGTGGTGATTTCGGAACATCACGACGACGCATGCGGCCCGGAGTCGTCCACGTAGTTCGCTTGAAACCTTACTATGCAAGATGACGAACTTTTTTGTTGCAGTTCGTTGGAACTGTCTTTTATTTTAGCATCGGGTCAATCCACTCGTAGAGGGCGGGGGTAATGCCACGAACCATGTATGAGTTTGTTTATTTATTGTTTCTTTTTACTGCCGGGCCACGCCCGGCTGTGTTATCTGCGTTCCAAATGAAGCACGTCTTCCATTGTTTACTTTTTTGCCGCACGGGCTATCACATTCAGATAAGCAGACTGTTTCGCTAAAACGTCACTAGCCCAGAATACCCTTCTGTGATATAAAATGTCTGAATGTGAATCGACCGTTCCAGAAATTCTTGCGCGGGAAAGATAGTCTGCAGAGAAAACGCCGCGGCATTCCGATCGTCCACTATCGGCCGCACAAGTCACTTTGTTGACTGCTGCTTTGCCACCTTTATTGGAGCAAGTTTGCTCCAATAAACTTGTTTTCTCGCGGACAACTGCGTCGTCTTTGGCTTCGTGACAATATACTGGGGCAAGGGCCCTGTGATGCACTGGAAGGAAGCAGCAAAATTTGTACAGTCAGCTCAGTAAATTCAACACCGTTCTGATGAAACAATATCATTGTGATTGTTATCAAACTTTGAAGTGCCTATAGGTGTTTAAAACCAAAATATTAAAACCTTGGCCTTCATTGCTGAACAAATCTTGCGGAGCTTATTAAAATTTATGCGCAAATGGTATACCCTTGGACTTTGGTCTTCCTTTAGGCGCTGACGTGAAGTGGAAGTGGGAACCTGAAGCTCACCTGATCCTCCAAGAAGTTTTAAAAGAACGCCAGACTTGAAGTTTTAACAAAACTTTCAACTTTAAAAGCTGTCGTGTTGTTCGAGGGCAATCACCGAATGGTGCATCATCCCAACCTTGTGCAGACCGGCTTGACTTTATTTTATGTTCTGCTTCCAAACGCAACTGCATGATTGTGGTTCGTCCTGTATGTTACCGAAAATATTATTTGACATGAAGCACGGCAAGTTACGGATAGAAATCAACAAAGCTGTTTTAATATTCAGTTATTTATTTTTTTTCTTCCCCACACTACCCCATAAACGACCTATGTTTTGCAAAGTACACTGTGGGAAAGTAGCAGGCGAATTTTTTAACATACTGACAATGATGTCAAAGTAGGCGTTTGCATTTTCCCAATCTCTAAATTGCGATAACAAAGCCTATAAATATTGTTTCCCGAATTTCTATTTATACAGTTCGGTCATAATTGAGTAGTACATATTTACTCGCATAATGATGGCAATCGCCTAATTATCGCTCCCCTGAACTTTGTCGCAAAAATACGACTTTTTGTTATTTCCCGCACAATAATCGCCCCTTGAACTTGCCGAGGGGGAAATGCAATATGTTTGCCAAGTCCAGCTGACGGTGGCTGTGCTTACCAATGTTTCCTCCTCTTTCAAAGCGGACATGGCTATGTTTTGGCTGCAGACTTGCCAATGTTAGCGATATCGGCAAGCATATGTTCATTATTGGTGTAAAAATCTAACTAAATGAACACAATGCACTCACAACACGAATAAAAAAGCGCTAAGCTTGCTCGCTCGGCAGCCGTGTCCTCAATGTGACAGCAGCAGCCGCTTATTGGTAAACCTTTTCTCACCTCGGCGGGAACTCGTTCCAGCAGGTTCTATAATTCATAAAAACTCCAGATTTTGCGTCAATCTGCAACGCGGCTGGCAGTAGTCCGTGGAGTTTTTATAAAGTTTCATTTAAAATGTTTGAAACCTGTTTGAATTTTGATGAAACCTATCGTAAAAATTGTGACCTTCAACTTCTTCCGTTTTCTGCACTGAAACTGTTTTCGCGAATAATTTATTTTGCGCAATGAACGCACCCCTAAATTTGCAGATGTTTAAAAAAATTGCGATCATTGCGCAGGTAAATACGGTATACTAAATTTCCCCACCTGTGAATTTATCAAATTACAGCAGTGAAATTTAGCCGCGCTGCCGTACGTGAGCATTTCCTTGAAAGTTGAACATTTCCTTTTGTCTGCCTCGTACGTCTTTTAAATACATTTACTTTATTTTGCACTTTACGATCAAAAAGCATCACAACAGTGGAAACGCTGTATAACGCAAGCTCTGCTCTTTGCCACTGTGTAAAAAGGCTTCTGCTAATATTATGACAGGAATGCTTCTATCATTAAAATACAAAACCTGGACCATATACTTACGCTTACTTATGGACCATATACTTGCATTACTGTTTTTTTGCGCCTACTTACCCTTGAATTTATTGCACTTGTTTCAATCAAGGCGTAGTGCCGCATTTTCTAGTGTCGTGTGAAATAGATATGGAAATTACAACTGAAAAGCACACACCTGGATATTGTGGGCGTAGGTGACCTTGCAGTGGTGAACCTAAAAAAATAAACATAAGCTATATTAAATCAACCGAAGCATTTTTGCTTCCAGAACAATGGAGAATATTTACCTGGATTGTATTTCTTTCCAGCCACAGTATTGTTGAGGTCACGGAGAGGGCTAGGAGCAAATTTTATACTCTGGCGAGATCTTTGTAGCCACTGATTTTGGGGCTAGCAGAGTCACAGTTGACAAATAAAGACGTCACAAAATGTGTATATTTATGTTATGGCGGAGAGGGTGGAACTGGCCAGCTGTAATTGCCTAATTAATTAGCAGCGGTTGTTTTACAACTACGGGGATAAAATATATTTTCGGCAAAAACGAATGGTGTGAATGCGTTTGGCCACACTTTGTGTAGCAGTACGGCGCTTTCAAAGAACACTGATGAACTATTTTTAAGCGGTTCACAGTAAAAATCCGCGGCTTCTCACATCTAATTTCTGCGACTGCTCTAATATCACAGCCCGGCTACATTCCCAACTTCAACGCCAGAAATACCGTTTTGCGAAAAATAAACGTTTAAGGGCAGAGTTTCACTGAGCGTCATGTTTACTGCTTTCAGCGCGGGTATACGTTTCAACTGCGTAAATGTGGCTTGTTCGATTGCGTCTTTTATATTATTGGTGACTAAAGAAGGTTTGCAAACACAAATAAAGACTTGTTGCGCACTGTGCTCACAACAAAAAAGAACCTCCCCACAATATTCACGTTGTTGCTGCTGTGCACAGAGAACAGCACCGAACCATTCTCTATCCCAATGCTGGGAAGCTTGTACACACCACACTTTGCAAGCGCAAAGCCTACAAGTTGTTCGAGCCCAATCGCATGATAAACTCCCCCACAGGGTACCTTGAGCAATCTGGTGACGGTATTGGCGATACCCCTGACCCCGAGCACCCCACCATAAGCTGTGACCAACCGTGGTGATGTGTTGTTAAGGTGAAGGGTAGAAACCTCACACGGTGGCCTTCGCAGCCCAGGTCAAGCTACGCCGGATGGGCTCTCTGTCTGTTTACAAGGCAGAGAGCTCCGGGACCTCTTCAGCTATCAGGGTAAGGCTGACGAAGAAAGTACTCCTATTCTATGCTTTCCACTATGTCCTATGGCATTCTCCAAACTCCCCCATACGTAATCGGCCCCCGAAAAGGTGCCGCACGGAAGTTTCATTCCCACCTCTTTCAACAACTGTCTTTTCAACAAATATGAATAACTATTCTCGTTTTCTCGTGATTCAGTGAGCTGACCCAACGAGACCGCTCGCTTCACTGCCGGTAATCCTCGTCTTGAAATTTCTGCAAAGCACATTAGGTGAAAAGTATCAAGCTAAAAACTCAGGACAGGAGAAATCCTTGTCGAACTCAATACTGAACACCAATCCCGCACACTTCTTGCCCAAACTCGCATCCTGATCTGGACATCAGGGTCACGCCCCACCGAAGCCTGAACAGCTCCCAGGGTGTGATTTCAGAGCCAGATCTTCTTACAGAAACAGATACCGGCTTTCTTGAAGGGTTAAAGATGAGGGCACCACAGCGTGCGCCATATAACGATGCGCAGAGACATTAGGATAATCCCAACCAAACACATTATCCTCACCTTTGATCGCACTTCAGCAATGTACAAATGCAGGCTACATTTGATGCTCTATTCGCCCGTACATACCGAACCCACTCCGCTGTTTCAAGTGCCAGCGGTTCGGGCACAGTACAACTTCTTGCCGCGGCAAAACAACCTGTGCGAAATGCGCCGCGCAGGACCACCCGACCGACAATTGCCATTCTGGCAACCTCATTTGCGAAAACTGCAGGGGCCCACATGCGGCCTACTCCACGAAGTGCGAGAAATTTCAAATCGAAAAGAAAATATTCACCGTGAAAGTGACGAAGAACATCACCTACCCACAGGCGCGGAAGATGTTCGCCTCTTTTCCACTGGCGAGCTACGCCGACGCAGCTCGCCTGGGGGCGGAGCTGTGTCTGGTTTTGGTCGGGACCCAGTAACGTGAGTCGGACTTGGTCCCGTCCCCGCCCCCCATCAGAATGACTCATGCAGCCCAACCTGCCTCCGCACCGCTCGCTGAGCCATCAAAGGCTGTGGTGGCAACCACGCCTTGTGGGAGTGATGCTGCATCTTCCACTTCCGCTCCAGCGTCTCAAACCACAAGCGAGGGCGCAGAGGAGATGGAGACGTAGGAACCAGCGGAAGCTCCAACGCCCACCTCACCTCCTGTGCTATCCGTAGCATTCCTGAACCCTCGGCGGGTGCGGGCAAGGAAATTCGGGCCCCATAGTGTCCGCCGTCCAAGGACCCTGCTCACTCAGCCACTTCGAGGACATCCGACGACGAAGTGGATGTCGGACCGTTCTTTTCTCCGGTGCACCGCACGTAAGGCGTCCCGACGCCAAAGCCTGCCGACAAGCCAAAAACAAATAGAGTGATAGCCCCGAAAAACGACACATAAACATGCACGCTCTAGTAGCTCTCACACTAAATAATGGGAACAGAAAACGTAATTCAATGAAATTCTAAGGGCCTTCAGAGAAATCTTGACGATGTGTACGAGATACTGCACCCCAATTAGCCAAGTGTCATGTGTCTACAAGAAACATATTTCAATTCCAAACATACAAATTTTGGAGTAGTTACCTGGTATTTAGGAAGGACAGGTGTGGTGGTCATACATCTTCATGGGGTCGGCTATCATTGCCTGGAAATCGTTTGCGTGTCCCACCATCCAATTATAGACTGTCCTTGAAGCTGTCGCCATCAGAACCATAGTCTTCAATAAGCTTGTAACAATACGCTCCATGTAAATTCCTCCCGATTTTCAGCTTCTGAGCACCGGTTTCGAGGGCCTTGTAGAATAATTACACAAACCTTTTATCCTCATTGGCGACCTCAACGCACATAACACTCTTTGGGGCTCTGCTCACCCGAGGTCACCTTATCAAAAAATTTCTAAAATCTTCGGGAGCATGCCTACTTAACACAAACAAGCCTACATACCATAATAGAGGACACAACACTCATTCACACCTCGACTAAGCTATTGGCTCTGCAGTACGCTTTCCATCTCTTGAATGGGATGTTGGCACTTATCCATATAGTAGTGACCACTTCCCAACCGCATTAACATACGTAGGTAAAGTCCCGAACAGTTCAACTTGCTATAAAAGGTTCAATTAAGGTAAAGCGAACTAGAGTACATTTACAGAAACATCCGAAGTACTCCTAACATCCATAACACACCTACCCATTGAAGAAGCTGCCCAACTACTTACATCGCACGACCTCCACGCCGCCGAAAAGTCCATTCTCCAGGCCTCTAGTGCTCTGCACAATTCAAGAAGGCCATAGTAGAATAAGAACAAGGCGTGGGGTGTCCTACGCAGGTACCCTACGTCGGCTAACTTAATCTCGTTTAAAAGGGGAAAGGCCTTGGGAAAGCGCGTGCGGCGTGATGCGAAACGGGATAGTTGGCGCTAGTTTATAACATCCATAAATTCATACACAGACACACGCAATGTATGGACACAAATACATTACCTTAAAGAACATACACAATGCCTGCCCTCGGTCAGCACGACAGGGGACAGACTAGAAGATCAGGCTAACACGTGTCCAGCTCTACACACTACACAAACACTTTCCTTTAACGAAAATCCTATTGTGAAAAGAAGTCCCTACACGAAAAAAAACAAACCACAGACTTTCTTCAATTTCCTGTTTTCACAACATGATCTCAGGGCTGCTCTGAGCACGGTTAAACCCTCAGCTGCAGGGCACACACAAACATCACACATATAATATTACAGCACTTACACACAGACACTCTTGTAACACTCCTTCACCTTTGCAACAGATATGGATTACGGGGCACATTCCAAACTATTAGAGGGAGGCTATATTTGTAGCTTTTCTGAAAGAGGGGAAGGGCCCTTCCTCTGCCAGTAGCTATTGACCCATTACCCTGAGCAGCTGCCTGTGCAAGCTTCTCGAGATGATAAACCGGGGGATCGCGTACTATCTGGAGTATAATGGCCTTCTCTAGCTCTCCCAGGCAGGCTTCAGGGTGGGCCGTCTACCAACGATCAACTTGTTGTTGAATCCTATCAAGCATGCCTTCGCGCATAAACAATTTTGTCGTACAGTGGTTTTTGATCTTGAAAAGGCTTAAGACACACCTTGGTAATACGGCATCCTTAGGGACCTCAAGTCCTTTGGAGTGTCAGGTCACATGTTAAACACCATTTCCAGTTACATCTCCACGACGACATTTCGTGGCAAGGTTGCATCATCCCTGTCGGGGATACATGTGCAGAAAAATGGTGTCCCACAAGGCGAAGTTTAAAGCTGCATATTGTTTATAGGTAAGATGAACTCTCTCCGAAAGGCGCTGCTGCCATTCATATCCTGGTCCATCAATGTATACGATGTAGACATATCTTTTAAATCATGTATCCTGTCAATTTGGGAACGCCAAGCGCAGCTCGTTATCAAGAAACTTGCTTGCTGGGCGGACCTTAACAAGTTTAAACTAAACCAGGGAAAAAGTACTTGTCTTATGTTTTCCCGTAAGCGCGAAATTTCTCCGGACCATCGGATTACCCTTAGTCCTGCATTTATTCCTGTAAAAAGGGAGCACAAGTTTATAGGTGTACTATTTCATGCAAACTTACGTTCGCCCCAAACATCAAACAACGTAAACCTAAATGCCTCAAAACACTAAATATTCCCAAGGTTTTTTCCCACCAGTCCTATGGTGCACTCAAAGAACTGCTTCTCTGGGACTTTACCGCCTCAGTCGGGTCTCGGTTAGACTACGGCAGTGTCGCGTATGGGTCGGCATCAAGAACAGCACTAAAAAGTCTTGATCCAGTACTCCACTTGGGCCTTCGGCTTGCGTCTGGTGCGTTCCGCGCTAGCCCCGCCCAGAGTGTGTACGTCGAATGTAACAAATGGTGCACCGAACATCAACAAATATACATAGATGTATTATATGCTTCAAAGGTTTCATCATTTAATTCCCGTCCTCTAAAACCTGTCCTTAATGATACATCCGCAACCCAGCTCCTTTCAAATCGTCCATCTGTTTCCTTTCCCTCTTCACTGAGAGTGACAGAGGGGAAGATTCAGATCTTTTTGTTGGATTTGCACATGTGTGGACATAATCATTTACTGATATTTGCCACCATGGCAACTTAAGCTTGTATCATGCGATTGATCTTTTTAAGAAATTGATAAAAACATGGTTCCCGAATAGCCATTCTGTAGCACTTCTTGTCCCTGCAAGATAAATATAAGTGTGCGGAATTTTGTAGTGATGCCTCGAAAAGAACGACGATGTCGTGCGCCGCTCCTGATGCTAATTTTAATAATTGCAAAATCATGAGTGTTGCCACCACTATCTTCTCCGCAGAAGCATATGACATTTTATTCATTGTTCAGCACATTTTTAAAAAAAAATTTGAAGTCCGTCATTTTTCTAGACTCTTTTACAGTCATTTTACAGAGACCCAGAGAAAAAAAACACATTGTCAATCTTGCCTTTATTGCCATAATGTCTATATATGCTAAACATTTTCAGCTATTTTTGTGCTGGGTTTCCATGCCATGGTTGAATTGCGGGGAATGATACCTTGGATCAAATGGCCACCGCTGCTGCACTTGCAAACACAGTGGACATACCAACAGTACCTTACACTGACCATAAGCCACACGTAAGAACACGTTCACAAAGCATGGGAAGCAAACTGGAGTAAATAGACAGACAAGTTACACATAATAAAACCACACTTCGTACGATAAATTAGTGACTCACACAGCGGATTCATCGAAGTTGCCATAGCTGGATTACGGATAGGCCACACCCGGGCACAACATTCTCATCTGCTCACTGGATCTCCAAGACCCTAGTGTAGCAGGTGTGGGGAGGCCCTATCCGTAATTCAAATTGTCATTACATGCAAAGCACTCCACTGAACAAGACGCAAACTTTTCCCACCACTATACAGACAACAAATCCCACAACACCCAGCACTGTTTTTAGCGGATGATTCCATAATTTCTCTACCGCGCAATTTTAAGTTTCTTAGCGAAATCAAATTTTTACACCTCATTTCATATCACGCGTAGTTTTCCCGCGCAATTCCATGCAATGCTCTATCACCCTTGGCCTTTTACACCGACCATCCTTATTGTCCTATACTGATTTTACGGATTTATTTTTGATTTTGTTGAGCAATTTTTCAGATTACATCTTCATTCGTCTTACATAACCATTCTTTTCGCGCTCTTTGCCCTAGTTGTCCTTGTACCATAAACACCCTACCATCATCATCACCTCCTGATAAACGTCATTACATTTAAAACTACACTTTTTTTCATTGCATTGACACTGATATCTACTGATAACATCTGATATCTACCTTGACTTGCAAAAGGCTTTTGACTGAGTTTCCTATTGTAACAATCGCTTACTTTTTCTTACCTCAGCCCTTATTTGTTACTTTAGGCACCTCGCAAGCTAGGGGCGCCTGCCAGGCAAACAGTACCCAATGCAGCTTTTCCAGGTTGGCCTAGTGAATGCCCACAAAGCCAGTGCTTTTCCATCTAGTGCCGCAGCACTGACAGGAAGATTGTCACATTGTTATACCCAGACCAATTAAAACACTACACGTCTAGCCTGCAACACAGCTATAAAAGCTTAAAAGAAAGCATGCCTAAAAACCCACTACGGGGAGAAGGTTGGAGGAGCTATCGTCGCTCCTCTAGGAGGGGAAATCTCGAGCGAGCCTGCTCGTGTAATCGCGATAAGTCACAATTATTGTCCCTACAAAGTACACTACCCCATTTCTCTACAATTTGGTTCATCGTGTGAATACGGTGCACTGTTGAATAACCTTTATGAAACCCTGATTGTTCTTTAGGTTGACTGAAATCTAAGATGGCGATATCCTCTTCTCTCTTAGCGATATTTCTCTTAGCGATATTCTTGGTAAGTACCTTGTAGACGAATGACAGTAGGTTGATCCACCGATAATTTTAAAGTCCTTCGTTTAACCTTTCTTGTGGCTTGGGATGATGTTCGCTTTCGTCCAAGATTACGGATCACTTGCGGTCATTAGGCATTGCATATACGACTTTTCCAGTGTTTCTGGTACACTTTGCCCTCCATCCTTCCAAAGTTCTGCTGTTATCTGTACCTCATCCACGTCTTTGGCCCCTTGCATTTCTTCCAAAGGCTTATTTACTTCTGCTGTTACTGACGGGATGTCGATCTCCTGTGAGCTAATTTCTCGTAGGGTATTATTATGGATGCGCCGGCCACTGTACAGATCTCTTTAGAACTACTCGTCTCCTATACCTATCTTACCCCTATTTGTAATAAACAAACTTGCGTGTATTTAGTGGACACATCTGATTTTTTTTCTATGCATAGACGCCCCCTCATTGGTTTCGGGTTGTCTTAGTTCTTTACAGCATGCTCAATCCTCTCCATAAAATACTGCCATATGTCAACTGTCTTACACCTATTGATTAAGCTCTGCTAGTTAGTTCTGTTAGCCCGGGTGGAGATTTTAATGATTTGCTGTTTCCTAATAAATTTTTTTGTCTCCTGGGCACGTTTACCGTTATCCTGTCCAGCGATCGTACCTCCCACTTCTAATGCACACTTCGTGATAATTCGTGTAAAATTGTCGCTGGCTGCCTTGTCGTAAGCTCTGTTCCTCGGTAAATGCTGAATATCGGTTCTGCAGCGCGATGCCGAATTCCTCCAATTTTCGTCTTACTGTTAGCTCATTGATAAGGTTGTTTGGTACTAGCTTGTCAGGGTTCCTCGCAAATCTAGTTTTATTCGAGTTCTTACCATACGTTGGCTACTACATGTCACACTTTCGAGTACTTCCACATCCTGCAAGGCCAAGGCGCCAGTGTTATCGCGTAATATGAAGTATATTTAATTTTTATGCTTACCATTCGGGCTCGTCCACGTCCACTACGGGCTCCTTCGTTAGAAAAATAAGGTAGGTATTATGCGTAGAATATTCCGTTCTGCGAACTCTATTATTATATATCCTCTGTTATTTCAACAACCCAGAGCATAGATCCAATCAGCAGTGTCTGCACCCGGCTTCTTGCCTGTTTTTGCATTGAAGACCCCCATAAATATGCGATAGTGTGTTTTTACTTCAGCCGTCGCCAATTCCACATCTTCGTAGAACCGTTCAACTAGCTGATCGTCGCTACTTGGTGCAGGCGGGTAGCACTGTGTCGCTTTATTTTGTACCTCTTATTAAGCCTAATTACAAGAGTAGCTACCCTTTCTTTAATGATACAGTATTCGCGTATGTTGCCATATATGCTTTTGTTGGCTAGAAATCCCACTCCTAGTTCTCTTCCGCGCAGTAAACCATGGTAGCATAGGAAGTGTCTATTTTTGAGGCCTGTAAAAAGATCAGCTGTCCATAAAACCTCGTTAAGTCTTTTCATATCCCATTTGATGCCCTCTAATTCCTCAAACGCATGTGGCCTCTCCTCGATGGATAATATTCCTGTGTTAAACATTGCCAAATTAGGATTACAATGGCGGGCTGTAAGAATACAGGGATTCTTAGGCCATCTGCTTAACCACTGCTCTGCTAGAAACTAACTAGTAACTTAGAAATAACTAACCGCTGCTCTGCTAGTGGTTAGTTATTTCGCAGCGACTGGAGACTGAGGGCCCAGGCTTAACTGGCGTATTCATGGGAGGGAAGAAGAAATTGTAAAAGAACTGCATTGTAAGGGTACTCACTTACAGGACAGAAACTTCGATGTTCACCGAAAGATTCAACTTAAATTGAGGGCGACTCATCCAGCAATGAAACGGAAGATGACAGGTGTAGCTTTAAGCGACAAGGACAGAGCATAGTTGGTCAGGGGAAACGCGTCTTAGGGACATAATAGTAGAAATTAGGAAGAAATGGTTGGGGTCGGGACATTTATTGCAAACGCGATATACCCTTTGGTCATTAAGGGTAACAGAATAAATCAGTAGAGAATGCCAGCGTGCCAGGGGGAAGCAGATAGGTAAATGGGCAGACGATAGTTCGCCGGGATAAATTAGTGGCAGTTATCACAGGCTCGGGATAATTAGAGGTCCATGGGATGGGCCTGTGCCCTGCTGTGGGTGTATATAGGCTGATGATGATGACGTAGGCACAAAGACAGGTTGTCACCACTGATAGGGTAACATAATACTATTGCTCCAGTAGTAATGCTAGAATAAACAACTCCCATGAGTTTGGGGGGAGGTGATATATATATATCGGTTGTGAAGGCTCTATGGCACCCAAACACATTTCTAAGAGCCTCAGTTTTATTTGTAGATTTATATATGACTCACATAAATGAGTAAGTGCATGTGTTGCTTTTTATCTTGCACACAGAGCTGAGCTCCTGAAGTTCCAACCACTTTGAAATGAAAAGGCTGTAAAAAATTCTTGCGCAGAATGAACATAATACCTACCAAAGTTAACAGCTCAAAATACACTACTACTTTCGAGAAGTAAGCACTCTCATTTATTGATTTAGCGTTATGAAAACCGGTGCATAAAGTAACCAAACCGCAGAACTTACGAAGGGTGCTCAGAACCGAAGCCAAAAAATGGCTTGAAAGGGAGCAA
Organism: Haemaphysalis longicornis; assembly: GCA_013339765.2. NCBI lineage: Eukaryota > Metazoa > Arthropoda > Arachnida > Ixodida > Ixodidae > Haemaphysalis > Haemaphysalis longicornis. Next base: position 14,306 of record JABSTR010002200.1, read on the forward strand.
GAGCTGGGACGGAAGCTAACTAGCGTTTACAGCAACGTGAATTGCACTCAGCTCAGGTGCTCCAGAACTACATATTGTTTAGGAAAAACTTCACTTACTGTTCTAAAAAACAACATGGGAAAACGCTTTTATTGCCAACACGAATTTTTCAATCGATTCCTGTTTTTCCCTTTTTCTGAAGAAAGTTTTCAATCAATAATGTGAGCAGTAGCCCATTGTATTTTGTCTTGTTCAGTGTTCTTGGATAAAACCAACGCGAATTCAGACGAAGACGAAGGAAGTAACCACAAGGACTGCCGCTAGCAACCGTCCTTGTTCAGTGTGTCGCACCTGTCGAAATTAAACGGAAGTGCAGAGCCCCCGTAAACAAAAGCGCCTGCATCTATAAACAAACCAGGAGCGATAAAAACACGCAATGGTGGAAACCACGCGGATTAATCGCTATTTCATTAGGAGCACAGGCAATTGTTTGAAACTTTTTAACGCCCTACACTGCGAATATCACCATCCCTTCGGTTAAGCAACACTAGACCTTTTGCTCAGCGTGAGCTTCAATAACTTGAATTAGACCGCACGAACCACATTTCGAGACTGTAGCGGAACCTGGAACACGAGTCATGATACGTTTCTGGCCAGGAACTATAGTCCCTCAAGAAAAAGTAAGAGAAATTGTGCTCGCCTAAGTTCTTTGTTTAGGCACAGAAAAACGCAGCCTTTCTTCGATCTTTTTCAGTTATATTCTAGCTAATTGGAGGTGTGATAACCTGCATCTTGCTGGGTCTTGTGGAATTTTCAGGATGGTAAACCAGAAAAATGAAAACACATGTTATTACAGTTATTTGCATCTCACATGAAGTTGGGCGTGCCGCCTGCTTCAGTATAGCCTTGCACTCGAATGATATGAATCGTTCGGATCGCGGGTTTGGTGATCCTGAAGTTGAAAGAGTCATTGAAAGTGTGTTCCCAGCTTTGCAGGTGCATTTTAGAATAGGCACTAAAAAAGATAAGGTATGATAAACTGATTTAGGCCTGACCGCGTTATTATTTACCAAGTCAATTTTTTGTCCCGAGTTTCGCTCGCATTTCCCCTTCTCCTCCATAACTTTGGCACAAGTGTAACGTCTCACAAAAGGTACAGCATTTATCCGGCTCTACTAAAACCCTAGAATTGAAAATGGTTAAAACAAATAGATGCGCTAGCACACAAATACGCACACAGACACCATCAGTTCCAGAAACGCAAACACTGAAAGACTCACAAATGCGCGCACATTACCAAAGTACCCAGAATTTTGCTTGAAGCGCAGTCACGGATAAAACGAAAGTTTTTTCAGCCTATATAGCCTTAGCATTCGAACGCAGCGAACATAGGCCATCACTGAGTTTCAGCACGTATTACATGTTCAATGTTCTATCGAACACTACAAGCACGATGGAGAGGTGATACTCTGCGCGGCTTGGGCAAGCAAGGGGTGGTTGGCAAAAGCGATGTTGACGGTTTTCAGTTTTCTGAAGATATATCAAACCCACTGCAACAAGGCAATGCAGCATGCGGAATGCCGGGGGAGGGTCAATTTGGGACAGATGCTATTTTTTTTCTGGGTGTTCGTATTGAAAGTTGTAACTGCAGCGGCGGGTAGCCGCAGCTGGGATTTTCTTTGTGTGCGTGACAGCTAGCTCACTCATCTCATGAAATGAGCGTAGCGGGTAACAGATCTTCAAACGACCCAATTCTTTACACAATAGTTTTTAGAGCCTATTTTGCATAAATAAACTTGGTATGGTATAAGTAAGAATTATTACAATTCGAACACAAAAAGCCAGTTTTTGCGACATGTTCGAACTGCATTGCTGACTTCGTCACAAATTTTTACGCACAGGTTCAATTTGTTATCAGCCTTATAAACGAATACGTTCATATTCTGCACCGTTCTTAGACGTCTGAGTCACTGAAACGAAGCGACTGGGGCCACTTTCTTTTTTGAAAAACAATCACGGAAGAAAAAGTTAGGATACTATTGTTGTCTAAGTAAAAAAAAGTTGACTTCATATTTAGACCTCTATAGTTGCTTTGGCGGGTGAAATACCCATTTCATGATGCGTGAAAAAACTGTATCTCTAAGCTAGATTTCGGCCAGTTTTTTTAGTGGGAGGTCCAGTTGAAGATCGATCTGTTGTCTTGTTCAGCTCCCGCTCATCAGCATACTTTGAACAGGCATCTCTGAAACGTTTATTAAAGCAGTTCATAGGGTTGAAGCAGTGCTATACTTGTTAGAAAGCACGAGTAAAACAAAAAAGCATATGCATGACACCAAAGGTATATTATGAACACATGTTGACTCCCGGTCGAAGAAAGCGGTCTCAGAGCAGTTTATGGTCATCACTACAAGCATTATTATAGCTATTTGAAGATTAGTTGTTCCTTTTAATAATGGTGTTGCATGTAAAACAACCGTAATAATGTTTAATTTACTCTCTAGGAGTAGTTCAGCGTGTAGCTGTACAAGTAGGCTTTCACCAAGTGTGTCAAGGAGCGGGCTGGTGGGGGTGAGGTGACAAGGGCAATGACATTTATGTTTCCACAACATCACCCCGTCCCTTTTTTGGCTTATAATACTACACTAAAAGTGTAAATAACATTACCCGAAAATTGTGGCGGTATTTGAGACGCCTCAATGCAGAAAACTAAATCCTCCGTCTTCTCTTTTTTATCTACCACTGATATGTGTTCGGGGTGTTCAAATAAATAAAACATTTACGACAAATGCGGCACTTCAAACCACAATAAAAGCACTAACATATTTAAATACGCCGGTTTCTGCTGCACGCGTTTCATGTTCACATAAAAAAATTTGCACGTTCTACACCTTTTCAACCATAATATTTCGCTTATTTTCTACCCGTTTTAGCAGACCTCGTATCTTGCCAAATATATGTTATAATATGTACCACGTGTACGTGAGTGAATGAGTATAACTTTTAATGGCGCCAAGTAGAAATAAATAACAAAATACAACGGTGCGTGCCCGTTCCTCTTTCGAGAAAGTACGAGCTTTTGCCGCTGCTCGGACGCATGATAGCGCATTACTTGGCTATTTTTTTCCTGCTAAAGGCAGTAGCTCGTTCAAAAGAAACTAGACTTTTTGCTTCTTTTCATCAAAGCTTAGGGAGAATGAAAAAAGGTTTTTCATAGCAATGCATGAACCCGTTACACGTGGTTACTGCTACTGCATTTATAGTACTGCTACTGCATTTATAGTGGCGAAATGAAGACACTGGACATATTTTGGGGTAGTATTTATTGTTAGGTGACTTGTACTAGCAAATAAAGTTGCAGCCAAACAAGCTGCGTCCACTAATTTGGACTTCGCGAGAAAAAAAGAATGACAAAACGGCTGACTTTTTTGCTATAGGTAATATGCTTTGTGCGAACTGAGCATCTATTGTTAACCTTTTCTGAGTTATGACCGGTAACAGAACTTGTGTTGTTAAGTTGTTGTTGAAAGACCAATGCCAGCAATGTCAAACCAATGCTACATAACTACGAAGGCGCGGGGTGGGGGACTCTACAGTGTCCCTAAGCTTGAGTTGCTCTTCACCTCGTTTCACTTAAAAAATCTGATTATTGTTGTTTTTAGGGTTAAAGAATGGTATTGGCGCACAGTGCCGTCACACACTAATCGAAACACGGGCTTGTGTATTTGCAGTAATTTGTTATTCTGAGTATTCTCTGGCGGCATTGGTGTTCGTATAACGAAGTCGTCCCTAGTAGATAAAGCTTCCTCTAAACTAATATTAGCAGTGATAACGCCATTAAGACAAATGTTTTGTGATATTCATCAATTTTGTTCCAATTACTTGTGTCGTCCACTGGTAATGTATGTACAGCATTTGTTTGGTGCCTCAACGCCTTTCTATGCATGAGATGTGGAGTTCGGGTGGATGGTTATGGAAAGTGCTAGACCTGCGACAGGCATCAGCTGCTCACCTTTCGAAAAGGAGGGGCGTACAAATTCGTAAGCAGATCTGAGAACAAACGTTTCCAACACAACTTCTTAAGAACGGCTGCCAACGAAACAGTAGTGCTCTGGAACGGGATGACAGCCATTTTCCCTGTGTTCCCCGGAGAGAAGAAAAAAAGCTGTGGCTTGGTGGCCGAGTACACTACGATCATCTTACGAAGACCAGCTCCAAAGCAAAAAGAGAATACTTGGTGGAGGCTAACGTGCCGCCTGCCTTTTATCAACATTGATGGAGCAAGGGCCACTCTTCGACAGTGGTTGATCCACCAAATGACTTTTCAGCCACTTTCGAAGAGGAGAAACCGCCGCGATCCTAAATCCCAGCATAAATTCGGCTGGGAAATCAGGTGGGCATCCTGCGACATCAGGCGGGCATGCTGATATATCCCGGAAACTTACCTGAGCAAGGTTTTCAAATCTCCGAGTAGGAGGGTACAGTGGCGGTAGGCCAGGTGGGCCCCTCGTTGATCCTGGGCAATACTGGGGCCTTACTCATCAATGTGATCCAGAAGATGCATTCAGGGCTTAATAGTGTTTGACTCATAGTCTGCAATAGGTACGCCCTTTTTTCTACGTGGCAATGCCCACCGACGGTTGCCTTTAAAATGCGACAGCAGTGACGGGCGTCATGAGTGTTGGAGAAGAGTGGTAAAGACATCTACAGTGCCCATGCAAATTGTTTTGAGCGCTGGATGCCTATATTCGCAGGTAGAGTATTTGGAACCTTAGCCAGTTAAATACCTCCAGGCCTAGAAACGAGGGTTTACTTTAGTGTGCCGGCCTGTGTGCGCTCAGGCGTGCATAAAGGGACCACATCTAACATAAACTACACAATAAGCCATGCTCTGCATACATATGAAGAGATGCAACACTACGAAGATAAATTCAGAACAAACTCCGTCGTTTCTAGCCGTTGTCGCAAGCAGCCCCCGTCACGCCACGAAATAGCTCATGGCATACGTACTATTTGCTTATAAAACAGTCGCTGAAATACTCCCGGATGTAAGTGACACCTGACCTCACGGTACACCGATAGGTTACGCGTTCATAGGAATACTACATTTCTATATATTTTTACGCGTTTTGAACATGATGATGATGATAATAATGGTTATAGTGTAGAGGCGCAAGCCAAACAAGGGAAAGAGCGTGAGAGATGGTGTTATTTGATGTGGACAGGAGTGCAAATAAATACTAAATTTTCGAGTAAAAACAAAAGTCAAGCGAATGCATGAAGATGTCTGGTGTACATGGACAGTGTGATTGTGCATGATACAAAAGAAGCTGTTAAATCTTTACGTCTGTTAAAAACTGAAACACACTCTTATAAGAAAACATTGGGTTGTCGGCCAAGAAGTGTGATGGGTGTAGCGAGACGTGTTGTCTTTACATTTCAGAAAAATGTTTGCGTCGAGTGGTGTCAAGTGCCTTGTATTGAAAGAGTACGTGGACTACGTATAAGGCCTCTCCGCACCTGCTGCACTGGTGTCTAGAAGATTTTGTTAGCAGATACGAGTGCGTGGCATGGGTGTTCCCTATTCGTAGCCGAGCCAAGGCAACTTTCGTGTATCTGTTGTGTGAGTCAGCTGTGTACCGTCCCAAGTATGGCTTAATTACATATATTTGGTTGTCTGTCTGTTCATTCCAGTATGTTATCCAGGTTAAGCGCAAGTTTTGTATGATGTGTGGCTTGATGTCTGTATATGGTACCGTTTGTATGTCAACGTTGTTCACGAGTGCAGCAGCAGCAGCCCTCTCGTCTGCCAACTCATTGCCAGCGATCCCAGAGTGTCCTGGGACCCAGCAGAGTAGCAGCTTATGCTTTTCCGCATAGATAGACAAATGGTGTCGAACACAAGATTGAATATGTGCTTTTGGGGGGGGGGGGGGGCTTGTGCGATGATTGTGCGCGAAGAAAACTCAAGGTTATCTGCATACATGACGGAATTGGGAATTTCTTTTTTGAGGAATGCGCTGTATAATGAGTTAAGTTTTATATGCTTCTGCTGAAAAAATGGTTGTGTGTGAGCTCATATTTCTGGCTGCATTGAAAATCGGACCATGAGCAGCGCACGACGCTATAGTGGAGGTTTTAAAAGCGTCACTGTAAAATTCTGCACATGGGTGTTTATATTTTAGATACAGAAAGTGCAGCAGTATTTTAGCTTGTGGTACCGACTTTTTGTCACGTTTTATAAAAGAAAAGTTGCAGGACACGTGGTGAACGTTGCAAGGCGGTAAACTGTCTAACAAAGATGATCTGTACACATCTAAAAACGAAGCGCTGAGATCCGAGGCTAAATCTCTCATTCTAAGTAAAAAGCGCAGAGAAACGGATGGGTCATTTGCGAACAGCAGAGATGTCGATGTATTGGTAAAGACTGGATAAAAAGTATGGTTAATAAGAGATGAAATTTTAAAAGCATAAAGCAAGTCCATGTACATTCGTTGGTTCTGAACGCTCTACTTGCTACACTCGACATAAAAACTTTGGACCGGATAAGTGCCAAAGGCACCCTACGCAAGACGCATCTAGCAGAAAAGCGGCCGCCCAGTCCAGGAATTCAACCCGTGTTCGAATGCTCAGAAGTTTGGCGGATTACTTTATTCAAGAACATTACTTAAGTGTCGTATTTAACTACGAATTTTCAATTCGTGGCCGTTAAACTGTTCACGTACGCCAAAATAATGACTGCCACTACCCGCTGTAGTGTACTTAGCGTAAGTACTTAGTGTATATGCTTAGTGTATACTGGGAGCACACGTAATGTAGCGTAGTCGTGGAGCAGTGCCCGCCTAATTTCTTCTTTTGAGAGGGCGTGATAAGGTGCACACGCCGACAAGTATCACCTACATGTGTCCGCGTGGCATGAGTCGAGTTCATGTCCCCGGCATACTAATGTTGGACTGCTCATTTTTTGACCCTCTTCTGTGGTATTAGTTACAATACAATTAAACCATCTTGGACCTAATATATAGAATTTTATTTTGTGTGTGAATACTCTTGCAACAAATTTTTACAGGATAGTGGTAGATTGACTTTGCCATTGGTCTTATAATGTGGGTAGATATTATGAAGGCGGGAGAGCGGAAGCGGTCATAAAAGTATCGCGCAAGAACCCAGGCGAGTGGGACAGCGAATGCGAACGATGACCGGAAGTATAGTGACCGTGAGTGGTTTAGGTAGTCGGTAATGATAGTGCAACCGTAGTGAGAGTCACCGATAGGTGTGAGCAGGAGTGCCAGATATTGATGGCGGGAGATGTCAATGAAAAGCGAGATGGCCCAGGAATATTATATATGACCTTATCTTCTATGATACTAAAGGCGATAAGAAAGTTTCGCGAAAGGTTGAAAACCAATCTTATTTTAGATAATGGGTTTAGGTTTTTTTGTGTTCGCAAAAAAGAGCTTGTAGAATGTAGGTAAAGTAAGGCATTCAACCATAATTTTATTTTTTATGATTTCTTGTTTAACAGCACATTTTTTATTACTTTGCAGAGAACTGTCGAGGTGAGTGCAGTGGTTTTTTTTTTTAAATATGGACAAAATGAAAACTTGAGCGCTCCTAATAAGAGCGTCTTGTATTCTTTTTGTTGCACGTGGTGTTTGTGAGAATATTACACATTTTTAAAGGTATTCTTGATGTATATTCAAATCGGAGCAAGTGGGTTATATTTAGAACACAATTGTTGCATTTTACCTCTAATAGGAGTACAGAACGTGTTGTCAACTGTTTCTATCTATGATAAATGACTGTTCTGGAGCCGACATATACAAAGCTATTGAATGCCAGAAAAATATGTAGCTGTAATGCCCCCATAAACGATACGGTTTAAAATGACCATGATGCAGAGTGCTGAGTTTCGTTGGTAGAACCACAGTGTACTCTTATTTTTTGCTGCTTGATAACTGCCAAGTTTGCACTAGGGTTTTATCTGAATTTTCTAGCACCATTTCGAATTTCAAAAAAAAAGTTATTCGATAACATGATATGCATAAAGCTAGAGCACGGGGTAATGTCGAACTCCACCATGAAAATCTCTCCCCTGAGCTACGCATAAAGTTCTCATAGTTCACACAAATTGATGGCTGACTTTTTGACGCTCTCATTAAGCTCGTATTTCTGCTGAATATTCCTGGTAATGTAATGTTTTCTTCTTATATGAGGTCATAATGCTATTTAACGTTTAGTATATTGACGAGCGGGTCTTTAATAACGACAAGCTGTTTTCTCGTCCGCTCTACATTGATTGAAGCACAAAAGTCCGACGAGTACCAAGAAATCATTCAAGACATCTAAAATATTTGTTCCTACGTTTTCTAAGGACTATCCTCCTCCACTGCTGGTAAATAACCTTGAGTTTGAGTTGGTGGTTCGGGGAGAGTTACTTTGGCTCTAAATCGGCGAAATGAAAACTTTTATTGCCTTATATAGTATCCAGGAAGACACTTACTCGTGCATCAGAAATATCATTTCCACACTACTATTTAGGGCATTAGTAAAAGCCTTCTAATAGAAATTATTGGGATAGTGAAATCTTACACCCATTGGCTATGCTATTCATACTTACAATAGGTACGAAAAAGTGCGATAAGTTACCTGTATCTTTGCAGAAAAGACATGCGGCCACAGATATTCAAGCATTAAACAGCATAGCCTGTCCAGCTCCTTTACTCAGGACACAGCTATCAAGAGTTCTTCGGAAGCATGACGTATACTCTTTTCCTAAACCGATTTTTGCGACTTCTTCTTGGATCGGGATCTGCCCTGCAAGATTGAATAGAAGGAATAGAAAATATATTCGCCTTTGCTGAATTTGACCCTGCTGAACAACTTCTTAATAAATATGGACATTTTTGGGAAAACGGGACGTTTTTCGCAATTCATAGAGCCAGAAATTTTCCATGCAAATGCTGAGGTCTAGGCTCATGTCATGCGACTATGCGATACCCTCAGTGGGCAGCGCTGCAAACTGTAACGTCAGGGCCAAAAACATTGAACTCAAGACCTCTGTGTATATTGTTTTGAATGTCAGTAAAGAGATTATTGAGAAATTATCCAGCCTTTGTTATTTGCAACTGAAATTGTTCAACCTAAAAACTCTAGAAGAATGCAGATCGGCTAGCGGGTGGAAAATTGTTTTTCTGCTGAAGGTGAATTACTTCTAGAACTTTTTTTAGTATTTTTCTTCTTGTCTTTGTCTTATTGAACAGCACAAAGCCGCTCGAGTAATAAAATCTTTGCAGGGGATGCGATCATGTGGCTGCCGAGGTGGCTGGTGCGGCCGTGAGAAGCCTCAGTCATTCGACCCCAGTTGTAAAGACTGCGTTCCGTAAAAAAATGTCGGTAAAAAGCCCATTCAAAGGTGTAGTCCAAAGATATATTTTTGCTTAATTGGTATCGGTTAAAGGTATGCGAGAGCTCCCCTTAACAAATTCGACAAAACAAAAATAATAATTTATATAACGTGTCTTTTGTCAACGTAATTCCAGCCTTCAGTCTTAGCATCTGAAATGACTTCAAGATAGGTGGTACGGCTTGACAAGTGTCCCAACAAAACTTTCTGCGAAATCTTGAGAAAAAAATCTTTTCAGCAACACCCTCATTTGGCCCATTCTCCAATTTCGGGTGACACATTACTACTTGACGTTGTGTGGTAATATACATATGATCACTGTGCAGTGGCCCTATAGAGGGTGGTGAATGTAGAATGCAAACGTCCTCTCTACTATGAGCAAGGGATGCCTAAGCCGAGCCAATTGCAGAGAACTACCGTGCCCAATCACTCTGGAGTCACCACTTCTTTGGTTGTGTTGCAGAGTGAGGGACTCTGTCACAAAAAATAGCAATCCTTAGTCTGTGTTGCTGCACTGGTATTTTTGAAGTAAGGTTCCAGAACACCACTAATTTTTGAGTACCTTTTAAATACAAAATCTAACACTGTTCGCAGCTTTGGGTTGTTACCACTGTGATGCGTCTTCATTCGCATTAGGTTGCGCGTCGGGTTGCGAAAAACGCACAAAACGTACCGCTGGTAAACAATTGGAACAAAGCTCCCCAGCAGAGCATAACGAAGTTTACATAGTGTACCACCAAAGATCACCTCTGTAGCCAATCTGAAACACAGAAGACTTCCCAGCGCCGCTACCAAACATCATTATCACTACTGAATGGCTCTATCTAAAAACATGTGGGAAATAACGGCGGCGAGAGCACTCTCATTGTGTAGAACCCACGTGATGATGATAATGCTTAGTGGCTTCCCCCTTCGTAACGGGGGAGCGTAACACAGCGGCCTTAGTCACAACGCCACTGTATAATCACCTCGCCAGAAAAATACATAGAAAAAAATGTCAAAACAAAAATAAAATATTTTTACGAAATTTGTGTGCTAGTCTGACTTCTTTGTTCGCATGTCATTCCAGACTGACTGTTATCCGCTCTTCTCCCACCAACATTCTAACCTTCTTTTTCTAACCTCTACTGCTGCCCAATCAACTTTTCCGCTAACCTTGAATACAAGGGCTACCGGAAGCTGGATGGCTCCATCACTGAGGACTGGACGGCGACTTTTGCTCTCTGTTACAATATGTCGCATGGTTTCTGGCTCATTTCCGCCGCCTGCGCATAGTTCTTCCTGTACCGGCTTGCAGATACGCGTTTTAGTCCGCAGGCAACCCGCCCAGGCTTCAAAAAGCAATGCACTCGCTTTGGTATTATCGAATATGTTTTCCCTCGTGATCTCGCGCTTCCCGATACTGTAGATATCTAAGCCCTCCTTCGCATCCATCCTCTTTTTCCAGGTCGTTGTCTCTGTTTCTTTCACCTAATTGTTTGTTGCCTTTGTCGTTTCGCCAGCACTTCCAGGTTTCATAAACTTTGTCCTGAGCCTTCGGGTTCTTTTCTTCCATTTTGTGTCCACGCTTTTCATGTAAATATACCGTACCACTTTGGCCACCCAGCTCTGATCATCGATATTTCTAAGTCGTTCTTCACAACATGTTTTCCTCTGTGATTTTCTCACTTCGAAGTATCCCCATCCCATGTCTCCCTGCACTGCATCATTTGTTGTTTTACTGTGCGCTCCTAATGCCAATCGAGCTACGGCTCTTTGATTTACTTCTAGCCCTGATTGAATCTCGGATTTCACAAACACTACTGGGTTTGAAAAGGTGAATGCTTGTACGATTACTCCCTTCCATATTACTCTCACTACTTCATATCTGTTATATCCCCACTGTGCTTCCTGCTTCATGATAGAGGCATTTCTTCTGCCTTTTACTCTTAAAAGCTCCTCATGAGTTTTAGATATGCCTGACCTTCGTTTCACCATATGCCCAGGTATTTGTATTTTGTTACCCACGGTATTGCTGCTTTTTGAACGAATACCGATTCATTACGGGCGTTGTCATTAAAAACTAGAACTCCCTACTTTGCTGTGCTAAACTCTAACCTCTGTTCAGTGGCTTCTTCCCAGCAGACATCTGTGAGCTGTTACAGACACTGTTCGCTATCTGGTAGTAGCGGGACTGCATATATCAGTCCCGAGATAAGTTGTTGTACATCCTGTCCTTCGACGCTATAACATAGATTAAAACCTAGTTTACTGCTTTCAAGCTTTCTTTCTAGTCTAGCCATGTACAGCATGAACAGCAATTGCGACAGAGTACAACCATGCTTTAAACCTCTTTTTGTGACTACCGTTTCCGTGCACTTTTGGTCCTCCCAGGTAATTTACACCGCGCTCTCGTTGTAAATTCCCTGCAACAGCTGTGAAAAGTCCTGGCCTAATCCCTCCCGCTCAAGTATACTCCATAGAAGGGTCTCTACCTACGTTGTCGTAGGCTGCCTTTATATCGAGAAATGCTATCTATAGTGGTCGCTCCTGAGCCATTGACAGCTATAAGCATTGGGTTAGGACAAATAAATTGTCCGCTAAGCGTCTGTCCCGTTTACAACCATTTTGAAGTCTTTCCAGTATGGTGTTCCCCTCTATCTACGCCTATAGGTCCGCTTTTATGGCTTGCATTGCCAACCTGTATGCCTCTGAGGTAACTGTATTAGGCCTGTACGAATTGGCATCACTCTGTCTTCTTTACCTTTATATATCATCTTCATCCTCCTCTAACGCCAATTAACCGGTACTTGCTCAGTTTTTATTACTTTTGCGATTGCTCAAATCAGTTGTGCCTTGCTTTTTGGACCCAGTGGGTTGACCAGCCCTATAGAAATTTCATCCGTCGCTGTTGCCGGATTAGCTGGAACTATTTCTTCGGCTTTTTTCCAGTTTAGATTCTCCAACTTTAGCTCTCTATCTGTACACACTTCGCTTGACCCACTCCCTAAATGCTGTAGCCCTCTCTCCGTTATTCTGAACTTCTCTTGTATCATTGAGCGTATGCGAAATACCGCTCCTTCCCCTTTTAGTACCTGGCCTTCGGCGTTTATGACATGACGTTGTTCTTATTCGGTCTTTTTCCTTACTTCCTTTACATGATTCCAAAACATTCCCCGCGCACCTTTTCTGTTTAGCCGCATATTCGAAACCATCGCTCACTTTCTTGTTTGAGTTTTTGCTGTTCAAGTTTTTGTACTTCCAGCATCGTAAGGCAGTACCAATTCCACTTTAAAGTCATTTCCTCCGTTTGCACTCCCACTCGCTTGGCATCCCTGTCCTCTCTCGATTCTTCCTCCCTTTGTGTTATAGCTTCCTTGAGTTCCTTGTTCAGCCAGCTTCTAGGTTTTCTTTTTCCTTTGCAGTGGTTGTGTTCTTTCACGTTCCTTATCTTTCCTTGAATGAAACCAATCAGTTCGCTGTATTCCCAATCTTTCTTAGGTTGTCTCTCGATTTCCGCCTCCAGGCTTTTGGAAATATTTGCCATGTGCCGATCGTTTAATTTCAAGTCATGTACCACCGTCATCTGGTTTTGACCTTCCCTTTTTCCAAAAGTCAATTTTTTTCCGTTTAAGGTCGCTTCCTAAGCTGTGGGCACCTATTTCATCTATTTCCATTACAGTTACCCTTTCATACATTCCTTCTGAAAGGAGGCTGTTGTCTATACTAGACTGCTTTTCCCCACCTATAGAATGCACCTGTCGAATCAACATCAAGGTACAGTTTTCAATGAACACTAACTTCACTAATTACTTAGACGTTCCCGTGACCGATGACGCATGCAGACCGATCAGCGCACCAAGGCCATGGGCGGCGCAGAGAAATAAGCCGGCGTCTATACTCTGGCCGCATTCTTCCCAAAACAACTGGCGTGCGCACGTAGCTGCTTGGTGCGCTCCGACGCCGCACAGCGGTACTTTTACCCTACACACATCATCAACGAACATGGTCGAAGAATGAGCTATAGCCCACGTCATTGCGCTTGGCTTGATTCCAACTATAGCGGTGCTCACAGACCCGCACAGTGCTTGCCTCCGTTGCGGTCAAACTAGAGTTACACCCTGCCAATCCTAAAGTTCACTCCAGATAGAAGACCAAAACGACAGCGAATACTTAATGGGGATTCGGAACAGTAACGCTCCACATACTCAACCTGCAAATGCTACCATGCCTTCACGGTAAAAAAACAGTTGCTCGAGCGAAAATGAGCACATCGCGTCCTGGTCAATTGGTCGCTTTCAAAACATCTGCTCTGCAACCCAGACTATATATTGTTACAAAATCTCTGGCGCATTGCTAAATTTTTGTGCCAAAATCTCAAGGGTATATTACCAGTGACAAAAGTTTCATTAAGTTTGCACAAATAGTTTATGATTCTCACTGCTGCTCGCATGACCTATTGTTAATCACATAATGCAGCTATAAAGTTTGTATATGCCAGCAACTTAACACGGCTGGACTGAAGTGTAAATCCCGTAATCTCTTTTGGATTGCACATTCATAAGGCTCTAGTTATAAGGCAACAAAGCGGCGACAGTGGACATCCTTGCCTAACATAACACAATTTTAGCGTTCCCGCCTAACTCGTTTTTAAAACCATGCGTGTTGTGCAGTGTGCTGTGCAAACGCCGTTTTTACACATTCTTGCAGGATGGTTCCAACATTAGTGTGTAGTTATATTGGTGTTATAACTTTGTGCAACAATCTACCGAATATCTTTTACAGGTCCGGAAAGTTAGAATCGGGCCAGTTGGTTTTGCATGTTATCGACTCCTTTTTTCAAGAAGACAAACGAACAACTTGGACAGCACGACGGCATTTTACGAACTGATCTATTAGAAGCGCAATAGTTGCTTGGGCACCAAAACAAGCAGAAATGATTACAAGATACAATGGGGAAGAGGAAAATTTAAAGACACAATTTTTACACACACCGGCGCTAAGCGCCGTAGCCTTGTGACTAGCTGTTTATATTTGTACATTTTGTTTTTGCCGGAACAGACCTTTTCTAAAACAACGAGTGGCAATCACATTTTTTGCAGTGAATCGCCAGATTCCCTTAGGGGGCCGCTTGCTTGAATGCGCACAGGGGCACTCGCAGCTCCTCATTCAGCATCTCGCTGTGTGTCCCACGTATGCTTTCAAAAAAAATAGTGTACACCACTGCACTTTTCATTCAGCCAACCTATATTCATGCAGGGTGTTCCAGCCATTCTAGCAAGAACGAAAGTTGTTTAAGACCTCAACATCATCATATCCATCGCGGAAGTGGCATCGGTAGAAATAGTTTCATTGAGCCGGAACAAGGATTCGATGCCACAATCACTCTTGGCGCAAAGGATCCTATAAAATTCTCTGCCAACTTGTGTATGAAAAGAAGCTTGTATAGCTCTACGAACGCGCCTAATATCGTTGTCCGTTTGCTTGGTGCTGTGGTCTTGGAGAGGTGAAGTGAAGTAGTGCATCATAACGCAAATGAGCGCCGATAGTTGGCCCCTGGATAAAATAGCGTATATCACCCCGTTTTTTATGGTGCGGCCGACAAACACCGCTGCATTTATAGGCCGGGTATGCTGCGGGTGTGATTTTCCCGTACGAGGAGGAGGAATGATTCCTCCACTCTGGATCTGTGTAAGAAAACTTTTTCATTACGGCACAAAGGCAACGGCGCCGACTGGCGAATGTCGCCCGTCTGGCTGCTTTCGTGAGACGGAAGACGCCAGCGGGAAGAGGAATGCGTTCACGCATTCACCATTGAAGCTACAAACTCTGCCTCTCACGTTTCACAAATTGAGCTCGTCGCAATGCAGGCGTCTGGCGTACACGCCACGGAGCACGACCGAATTGGCTCAACCTTCGGCGAAGCGACCCACCAGCAGGACGTCACTTGTCAAGCACACCCAAAAGAGTCCTGTCGACCCGTAAATCCTGCTCCTGGCGCTGTAGCGGACCATGATACCACCATACAATTCATTGACAACACGTTCGGTTTCGTTTGCACGGTTCGCCAAGGCCTGGTGTTTCAATTTAAATTACGCATTGCGCTGTGTGCATAATCTAGTCTGTAATGATAAATCGTCTAACGGTTCCATACCTGCGAATTATAGACAGATACGTGCAAGTTCATATTGATGCACAATAAACATTCTACTGCTCCTATGTAGGCAGAGTTTACTTTTGTGTTTTAGCGATTCCTATAAAACAGTGTTCAGCCAGAATGTTTGGTGACTTGCGGTGAAGCATTGGTCTAAACCCACTGTTTGAGGAAGATTAAATTCTGGCAAAATCGCACACGGCCTCAAGTAAAATCAAGGAACCGTTCACATTTGAGCACAGCAAATCTATTGCGAGAGCTCACTGTAAGTTGTGTTGGCTCAACCTGAAATAAAAAGATTTTAAGTAACTTATAGTAAGGTAGCTAGGAAACAAAGAGCGTCAAGCGCAAATCACACTGAGGCTCATATCTATAAAGAACGATAAAGAGAAATTCACCAAATTACGATGTTTAGCGACAGCGGGTATAAAAAAATATCTTTTTTACCTTTAAAATGATAGCTTGTAACCCTTTCTGCTTGTTTTTGTGTCGAAGCATATATTCCACTTTCAATAAATAATCCGTACTTCGCGCTCGTCCTATCCCTATCGTACGTTTGTCTTCTTTAAAAAAGTGTTTATTTAACTGGTAACCTTAAGTACAGTTGATAACACTCTACATATCAAGTTTCAAGACTGCAAATATTCTCCTAGCTACGTCTCTTTTGTGCTTCCTGATATACCGCACGTTTTGTGTGTTCCGAAACAATTGCTCGACAACTTACTGCCATATTATTGTTTGCACATACAGGTAAATTGAATAGTCTAAGTTAGTCAGGCTGATCATCGTGTAACACTTAAATAAAAAAAGCCCTCATGGCTTCTTTATACGGGACAAATAATATGTGCTTCTGATTAAAAGAGCATGGCAGCAGGGGTTTTTGATACGTTTTATAGAAGTCATGTTTAAGGAAAGTAACAGCATCGAACTCAAATGGCATACCACTCTTACCATTCAAAACATTGCACCGGTACTCAACTTTTAGATTGCCTTTTCTTCTTGCCATACACTAATTGCTGCCTCTAATGACTTTCGTAACAGTTAGTCTAATTTCGACATGGGTGAGAAACATTCTGACCTAAACTATTATCCATACCATCTTTTTGCCAAGAAGCGTGTGATAGTAGCATACAAATGCATTCCTATTATTTCATTGTTATGATAATTTTCTTCAAATGAGCTAACTTCGTTAATGTGATTCAGATAGACAAAAGTTTTTATCTTTGAAGCACGATTTTTTTTTACATTTACGCGGACCATATCTACTCTGTGCATGTGCTCAAGATGGCACAATGAAATCTTTTCTCATTTATAGCATCAAGTATGGTTTGAATGTCTGTTATCCTGAGTTTATTCTTGCCATTATTTTTGTTTCTTTTATTGGTATACCCTGTAGCTTCCTATCGTACAAAAGTTTTACTGTTGATGATTTTTCTTTTTTTCAATGTATTTTTTATCTTGATATTCTAACAGCTCCTCTACAGCGTTTAAAGTGGCCTGCCTAGGCGCATGCGACCTTTTAATTAGCTCATTACATCCTTTTAACAACAAATATTACTTAAAAAGATTGCTGTTCTATTTCCAAATGCTCCTGTTATACTTAGAAATTTACGTTGGTTAGCAAGCGTGAGCACAATGCATTGATAACTAAAACAGGGGCGCAGCTGCGTAGTTGTTGTTATTTGTAGGAAATCACTTGAAACGTAAGTACTGTGCACTCAGCTTCAGGTTTCGCCAGAAAGTGTGTAAACAGAATGCTAGAGTTTTGAAAACAATGCGCTACGTCTCCGAAGTATTTTCGCTATTGAAGTGATTTAAACGGAGGCCGTTTTTTTATCATAGGCGACGCTGTATTTTTCTATCGTCTGGTGCGCCCCCGGAATTAATATTGCTCAGTTTCCCTTTCTCCGCGATTCAGCCTATAAGGACATATTTTTATATCCCTTACACGGTCCAAAAGCTTAGTCCACGCAACTAAAGTAAGAACGCACGTCGTTTATAATAAACTGCAAGATTGAATGAATGCAACGCCAAAAAACCGCCCGCATCCTGGAGACTCTCCTCATGTATGCGAAATACACACGTTGTTTGAGCACTTAATGGTTTTGTTTCCTGCACCGCAAAAGTAATACACGTCATTCGCAATAGAAAACCTCCTCATCTGATACTGTTTACGCTTGGTTGCGAGAACTCGGACAATCACTCTGAACGTGCGTAAGGCTCGGGCTAATACCATGAATAATGAAGCGAAAACCAGACCGCATGCCACTGACCTCCTTCCCCTAGAGTGTTAAAGACTATAATGAAGTTGATATCTGAATATGACTTTTTGTGGCAATGCGTGCTGGCTTACAGAAAAGGAGGCTTCGGTGATTTTCTTGCATTGTTATGAACGTTCCACTTAATGTTACGCGGATTCCTCTTACGCGCAGCAGTTTGGAGTGTTGTTTCTCGCGGTTAGGGCCACCACTAAACGCCGTTCCTTCCCTCTTCGCATTGGCGTTTTGCACCTGCGTCGCGTTCGCCACCGTAAATTTTTACCCCCACGTCAACAATCTCTCTGGCGACGTTGTCGCTAGCCATATCATGGGTAAGAGATGGAGGAACGACACTTTCTGTGGCTGGTGTTCGTTTCGCCCTTTTGTGTTTGTTCGCATCATGGTTTCGGCGAGGCCTCTCGGTTGTACTCGACACTGTCAATACTTCTTTGGCTTCCGCTTCGTCATTGCTGTATTCCCACTTACCATGTTACCTGGTCGGTCCCACGACTTCACTCACTTTGCCCCCTTATGACCACATTTGACACACTGTGCGCCTCGCCGCACGACAGTAACGGCGTATATGTCAAGTCTGCTAACACCTCAATCACAACGGAGCCCTTCGTGGCACAGCGTCGAGGGCGAGCCTGCCAGCGAGGTACATAGTTAGGGAGCTCATCGGAGTTATTACACCATTCTGCCAGAGAACCATGCTGTGTGTCATATTACGAAAACAGCAGCCCTAAATACCCTGATAGGAGCTCAAAGAACACAGCAAGCATTTAGGCCGTTGCGTGAATTGAGGAGATTACTCATGACAATTTAACATGAGCCTTCAGTCCACGCCTTAGTGAGAGGTGTAGCGTCTTGCGCAGTCAAACACTAATACTTCCTCACACTAGTGCGCATCTCGCACTTTTTGCCTCACGCCGATATCTTTGGTTGTGACAAGATCAACGTTTTATAAACCTAGGGTAATTTTTTTCAGGAGAGTAATAATTCGTTCCTTCGAGATTATTATCTCATTCTCGTTCCTTAGATCCATATTCGACACACGCACGCAAAATTTAGTCATTCGAACACAATTATTTAGCTGCCTTCGATCAGTGTATCCAGAGGATTGCCATTTTCTTCTGCACAAGCTGCCGATGCACGACGATTACCTGGACGAAATGAGCTTTGGCAGCCCGCGAATCATATTACAAAGGGATGCGGGTGCGCGCACGGCAACATAGGGTTGTTGAACTTCAAGTGCCCTCCACTACCGTCTCAATCATTGGGTAGGCGCAAACTAGCTACTGTGGCGAACGTGCCTTGCAGGTCCTCCAGCAGCGCGGCGCACAGCGTAGTGATTTATTTATTTATTTATTTTTACATACTGCAGCCCCTCTTGGGGCTATAGCAGGAGTGGGTACATCGCACAAAACCATGCATCGAACAAGTTCAACAATGGAACAAAAGCAAAGAGAAATAAAGAAAACACGGTGACGACGAACGAGGCGTTCGAAACGCTATACAGTTTTAGTGGCATGGTAAAGGGTTACAGTAGATCGACCTAATATACACATCTAGGTTCAAAAGTGCACTCGTACAAAGGGGGAGAGGAAACAAAGCAGTACATGTGCGTAGCTTACAATAGTTGTATTTTAGAAGGAAATGCACGCCAGTCTAGAGAGCGCACGTGGCCAGGCAACGAATTCCAACGCTCAATTGTTCGCGGAAGAAAGCTATATTTGAACGTGTCTGTGCGGGGATGATACGGGGAAACGTTAAGGGTGTGATTGATTGTGGTCTGAGTGGGGTTTGCATATGTGACATATTTGTTAGATGACAGGCGATATGAACAGTGAATAATGAGGAGAAAAAAGCTTAGTGATTCCATTTCACGACGGGCAGTCAAGGTGGTTAGCTCTAGAGATACGAGGGCTATGGTTGGTGAAAAAGTACAGTCATACCTGTGACAGATGAATCGGATGGCTTTCTTTTGAACGGTTTCAATTTAGTTAATTTCGCCCTTTCGGCAAGAGTTCCACACGGTGCATGCGTAGTCGAGTATCTGTCGGATTAGTATTTTATACATCAGGAGTTGGGTGTCTTTCGGTGCTTGGCTGAGTGTGCGCCGTAGATAACCCCGTTTCGTAATTGATTTTGTACATATATATTGGATGTGTTTCGTCCAGGATAGGTTACTTGTAAAAATAATGCCAAGACACTTATATTCTGAAACACTTTGAAGGTTTGTGTCAGCGGACGAGTACGTGAAATTAGACAGGGAACCTTTGTGAGTCAAAGACATGGATACTGTTTTGCGGAAATTTATGGTCATCAGCCACGTTTTACACCACGCGCAAAACCTAGAAAACGACTCGTTTAGTTTTTGCTGACATAGCGGTGAGCTAATAGTGTCATATAGTACGCCATCGTCCGCATAAAAACGGATTTTAGATTTGATGTTACCAGGCAGGTCGTTTATGTAGAGCAAAAATAGCAGTGGTCCAAGGACCGAGCCCTGGCATACTCCAGAAGTTACGTAAGATTTATTGAATACGGAACTGTTAAATTCTACAAATTGTGCGCGATCTGAAAGAATGTTTTCTATCCACTTGACCAAGACAGGGTTGTTTAATATGGCAGTTAGTTTGCATATCAGCTTAGTGTGAGATACCGTGTCGAATGCTTTGAAAAAATCGATGAAAATGGCGTCGACCTGTTGAAGGGAAGAAGAAATGCCGTGAACGAATTCAGTTAATTGCGTAACCGTGCTGAAACCACGCCTGAATCCATGCTGAAACTGAGATAATACGTTGTAATGTTCTAAATGCTCCACGATGTGTTTATCACTGATATGCTCCAGTAGCTTACAAGAGTAGGAAGTCAGTGATATTGGTCTATAGTTAGTAATATTATGCTTTTCTCCGGACCTAAATAAGGAAATTACTTTTGCCAGTTTTCTTGAGCTAGGCACTATGCCAGTTTCCAGGGATTCCTAAATATGACAGTAAGATATTTGAAAGCCCAAACGGAATAACGGACCACGAACGCATTGGGAATGTCGTCCGGACCTTTGCATTTCTTCGTGTTTAAGTTTAATATTAGGTTGAGAACCCCCTCTTCGCTAAAAATAATGTCCGGTATTGATAAGAAGGGGGCTTGTACTATAAAAAAGAGGAACTTCAAGGTCGTCGCGAGTGAAAAGGTCGATCAAAAGTCGAGTGAAAAAGTCGATCAAAAGTCGAGTGAAAAAGTCGATCAATGAAGCTGTCTATCCGATGGTGAGTACGGCAGCATTTATATAGATTAGGTATAAGGATAACATGGTCGTTATGTGTATTGCTGAAAGAGTAGGGCATGTCTCAGCTTGGTGACTCTATCGAATGGCGCTGCACCCGCTGCTTTCGGGTTACTCTTGTCCCTCCGGGGGTTTACTTCTGCCGCGAGCAGTTCAAGTCCCTCTAATCAGCATGATCCCCTTGCCGGTAATAAATTTGACAAATGGACGCAAAGGGGTTACATGTGACGATCGGCAAAGAAGGGCAGGGGGGAAGCGAGTTCTCGTCACCGCACCGAGGCTTGAAAGTGTGCATTTGCCGCAGGTCGTTGCGCCACGGGGTATGATTCGGCCTAGGCTTCGGCTCGTCGTTAGGACAAGCTTAATAGTTCCGAGAGCTCTAGCACAACAAAACCTCTGCCCCGACCACGGTGTAAGATATACTTTTAGGTGTGGACACAACAGCCCAAAAATCTGTCAAATAGAGTTCGTGGCGCCGTGGGCCACGCGTGGACCTTTCCTTTGATTGAAAGGACATCTGGTGGCAGAATTCTTAACTAAGCTTCGAAGCGACCGAGGCTTCAAGCGACTTGAACAATGACTGCCCGAAGCCAGGTGGTTCGCAGGAACCTGCGGCATGCTTGTAAAACAACATTGTTTGAGCTCACCGTGTCAGCTAACACAACGCGATCTTAACTCATATTTATTGCATTGTTTAAACAGCTGCGAGATTTCTGGCGTCGTAAGTTCATTAAGACGCGCGCGCAGCTTTTCAGAACATTGGACACCGGCAGTGAGTTTGACGACATCGATTCATCTCCGCTGGAGCCCCAGTTGTTGAACGTCATTTGCGACAAAGAAGCATCATCGTACTCGCCCCCAGTTTAATCTATTTCACACACTGCCTACGTTTCTTGTATTTCGGGAGCGTTGTTCCGGCAGCGGACGCTTTCTTTTGCCGCGGCTTGTGCGGAGTAGCTTGAGGGGGGGGGGGGGGCTGTAGCCAACAGTAAAGTCGATGGCGCTGCATCGTTTGCGAGCACGCACTTTTTCGACATTCAGTATTAAATCCCCTCAAAGCACCAAAAAGAACCCTTTCGCGCAACAACTCTCCCAGAAAAATGCTGACCGCAAGTAGGATCATTTTCTTATGGGGATGGCTGCTGAGCACGCATTCATTTCTTTAGGATCTCAGGTAACGTTAATTACTGTCACGTTTTCTTGCCATCCGTTGCAGTACCTACTCAATAAAACATTTGCACCCCATTTTTTGGGGGGGCAAGCATAAAAAGTGAAGCATAAAATCTCATTTGTGTGAGCGCTCAACGGCTACCAAGGCACACATTCCCTTCGGTTTTGTGTTTTCTACCTTCTTTTGATTGTTACTGACTCAAAACACATGCTTAGAACACGTTGAAACACTGGGCCGAGCGCAAAGGCTTTCGCACGGCTTTCTTTAATTTATCGTCTGCACCACTGGTCGGCGGAACCAGCCAAGCGGCGGCGAGAAGAAATCGAGCAGATGGCCGGTTACGGAAGCTGCCGAGGAGGCCCGAGAAGGAGCCGAAGAGATCGAACAACCTCGGAGTGGGTGGCGCTCGGGCAGCTTTTTTTTTCTGCCGCTGGAGGGCGCTGCAATCAACGGTCTAAGCGGCGCCAGTTTGGCGGCTTTATCAAAACAAAGAGCACACTTTTGTTTTTTCAGCTTTGTCCTCACCTAGTAATATACATCTTACACCGTGTCCCCGACGATGCGCCTGAAAGACCAGCTGCTTCCACATAACTTGGAAACAGGACGCGCTTGTTCACCAGGCTCATTCAGGAATCTTGAAGTCTTCTAGAGGAGGTGGTGCTGCGCAGAGAGGTACCACTTCCAGAACCATTATCACAGGTACAGCGCCGTGCCGCTCAGCTGTCTTGACCAGCGTAATCTTGTTCTCTCGTGCTTGGTTCTCAGCACCGGTCATTGGCCCCTGCAGAGCTTGGTAAGTTCGGACCGAAGACAAGAAAAATCAGTGCAAGCAAGCGCCTTATGTTGTCTGTCAGAACCTGAGACAACAAAAACATATTAGGCCCTCCTAGCGAAGTGTCTATCTGAATTTCGACCCTATTAACCAAGATGCCGATATGGGATGCAACCGTCTAAGAAATGACAAGTACAACTGTGCGTTAAGTGTAACACACAATAATACACGAAAAATTGACTTCTTGAAATAACGTGGTGGAGATAACAATCGATTGAGGCAGCAAATGAGGGCAATACTCGGCTCCAATATACTTGCAAAGCTAAAGGCTGTTAGAGAAGGGACGAAACGGGCCTGACGCAGAGGTCGAATACATAGTTATTAGAACGCATGGCTTAGCGCTTCTGCATTAGCGATCAAGTTTGCTTTCTTTCAACATGCCACAAGGTTATCTCAATGGAGAATCATACTACGCTGTACAAAACCATCGCTTTTAGACTGCTTGGTATTTAGCAATATGAGCGGACAATATTCTGCATCTACAACAACCTGGGAACGGCCTGCCTACCGGGCCAACTTCTGCACTGCTCACACCACACACCCGATTCTTTTCCCGCGGACTGCACACCGCTGCTCTCCCAATTACTTAGTGGCTCCAATTCAAATCTGTTTGTTTCCGTCGTGAGTACATTCTTTTCCTGATCACTCCCATCAAATTAAATCACGAAACTTTCTAAAAGTCTAGCGCCATTACAAGTGGCTGCTCCATCAAGGCATCTGTGAGAATTGAAAATGCGCCCTCCTTCCTTAAAGACCCTTTCACCTTTACTCGCTCAGTCTTCTTAAAAGCGTCAGTTAAAGGACCAGAAAATGGCGGTAACCTTTCACACAATGCTAGTAATACTCGGATCATAACAAAAAATGCCTTACCTTAGACTTTGTGGTTGGTCGGGGATCGGTCACGACTACGGCTACTTTGACTTCCGACCACTCTGATTTCCAAAGGTCTGCGTACGCCGCTCCCCACGAAATGTCGTAGATACATCACTAAGGAGCAACCTAAGTGACACCTGGGTGTATTAATTGTATGGCGTTTCTTCCGTAGGCCTGCTCAGCACAATCCATAGGTGCGGTACATGATGCTGATCTCAAGTTTTAGAGAAGGTGGCGATATCATCGAAGTAAGAAAGTGCGTGCTCAGAGTGACGATGGTTCACGGCATATATTGGTTTTCAGAAGCAATACGGCGTGTTTTTAAGTATGAAGCTGAACATGCTATGACTAAATGTGCGGAACAAGGAAACAGAAGCAGCGTATTGAATGCCGCGCTAAAAAATTGTGGTTGCCAATAGCCGTGCTCGAGGCCTAGCGTGGAAATGTTATTGGACTTTCAATACCATAGCAAAAATTCCCACAGCAGCATTAGTCTCACGTTACGATGCCTAAGATGAACTACGTACATGGCCTGAAAACTGTGCAATAGGATGCTCTATATTGCGCGTGTTGAATGCGCTCAAGCAGCAGCTTGGCATTCTTCAGAAACAAGCTATCAACACGTACAATGACTTTGCTACGCCAGTCATGTAATTGTTTTATAGAGAAGAAGTCAACGACAATTTCGGAAGGAATTTAAACAGACAAAATCTGAGGATGGCCAAACCGAGACCATAGAGTTGTGAAGGTTGCGAGGGGATGTGCGAAAATGGCCAGCGATTTTCAAATAGATGATCCTTTACTCGTTAGTTATGTGTACACCGCACATTTCTAAAATGCTGTAGCTGGAGGTTGCATATAAGCCTCAAGGTACAGTGGCGTGTCAATAACAAACGAGTCAATGAAGGGCGTGCTATTCCCGCACAAAAACGGGCCACAGGCTATAGGGAGCCGGGCCTGAAAAAATGAGCAGCCAAAGTCCAGCAGTGGACGAGCGCCCATCTTGTAAACGGTATGCACAGCCTCTCGTTCAATTCCTGGTTTGTGGTTCATGGTTGATGACCCTTCTAAGCAGATGCAGCGCACGTTCTTCTTTTACAACAACCGAATCAATGTGCGAGCACCAGCCTAAAGTAGGGTCATACCGTACAACAAATTGTGTAAAAGAAGTCACCTACCTTATAGTCTGATTAAGGAATCGAAGAGAAAGTGAATTGTCGTGTCGTAGCTGGTAAAGTAGTAGAGGTTACTTTTTCTGTTTACATTTAGCCCAGTGAGTTAAATAATCGTGCCTTGGTATAGAGACAATTTTGAAGGCATTGAACTTTGATTCAGCGAATGCAGGTCGTTGTCAGCAGTTTGAGCACGACGATGGCGGCATGTACTTATTTTCACGCGACACCTAGGCGGCCAATGCGCCATACTGCCATCGCTCACCACCGAAGACGACGAGGACGACGAAGAAGTGGCTAGGCCCCAGCGCGCGCTGTTATGGTAAGCTTGCACCCCATTTTTTGGGGGGGCAAGCATAAAAAGTGAAGCATAAAATCTCATTTGTGTGAGCGCTCAACGGCTACCAAGGCACACATTCCCTTCGGTTTTGTGTTTTATACCTTCTTTTGATTGTTACTGACTCAAAACACATGCTTAGAACACGTTGAAACACTGGGCCGAGCGCAAAGGCTTTCGCACGGCTTTCTTTAATTTATCGTCTGCACCACTGGTCGGCGGAACCAGCCAAGCGGCGGCGAGCAGAAATCGAGCAGATGGCCGGTTACGGAAGCTGCCGAGGAGGCCCGAGAAAGGAGCCGAAGAGATCCGAACACCTCGGAAGGGTGGCGCTCGGGCAGCTTTTTTTTTCTCTGGCCGCTGGAGGGCGCTGCAATCAACGTCTAAGCTGCGCCAGTTTGGCGTCTTTATCAAAACAAAAAGCACACTTTTGTTTTTTAAGCTGTGTCCTCACCTAGTAATATATATCTTACACCGTGTCCCCGACGATGCGCCTGAAAGACCAGCTGCTTCCACATAACTTGGATACAGGACGCGCTTGTTCACCAGGCTCATTCAGGAATCTTGGAAGTCTTCTAGAGGAGGTGGTGCTGCGCAGAGAGGTACCACTTCCAGAACCATTATCACAGGTACAGCGCCGTGCCGCTCAGCTGTCTTGACCAGCGTCATCTTGTTCTTTCGTGCTTGGTTCTCAGCACCGGTCATTGGCCCCTGCACAGATTGGTAAGTTCCGATCGAAGACAAGAAAAATCAGTGCAAGCAAGCGCCTTATGTTGTCTGTCAGAACCTGAGACAACAAAAACATATTAGGCCCTCCTAGCGAAGTGTCTATCTGAATTTTGACCCTATTAACCAAGATGCCGATATGGGATGCAACCGTCTAAGAAATGACAACTACAACTGTGCGTTAAGTGTAACACACAATAATACACGAAAAATTGATTTCTTGAAATAACGTGGTGGAGATAACAATCGATTGAGGCAGCAAATGAGGGCAATACTCGGCTCCAATATACTTGCAAAGCTAAAGGCTGTTAGAGAAGGGACGAAACGGGCCTGACGCAGAGGTCGAATACATAGTTATTAGAACGCATGGCTTAGCGCTTCTGCATTAGCGATCAAGTTTGCTTTCTTTCAACATGCCACAAGGTTGTCTCAATGGAGAATCATATCACGCTGTACAAAACCATCGCTTTTAGACTGCTTGGTATTTAGCAATATGAGCGGGCAATAGTCTGCATCTACAACAACCTGGGAACGGCCTGCCTACCGGGCCAACTTCTGCACTGCTCACACCACACACCCGATTCTTTTCCCGCGGACTGCACACCGCTGCTCTCCCAATTACTTCGTGGCTCCAATTCGAATCTGCTTGTTTCCGTCGTGAGTACATTCTTTTCCTGATCACTCCCATCAAATTAAATCAAGAAACTTTCTAAAAGTCTAGCGCCATTACAAGTGGCTGCTCCATCAAGGCATCTGTGAGAATTGAAAATGCGCCCTCCTTCCTTAAAGACCCTTTCACCTTTACTGGCTCAGTCTTTTTAAAAGCGTCAGTTAAAGGACCAGAAAATGGCGGTAACCTTTCACACAATGCTAGTAATACTCGGATCATAAAAAAAAATGCCTTACCTTAGACTTTGTGGTTGGTCGGGGATCGGTCACGACTACGGCTACTTTGACTTCCGACCACTCTGATTTCCAAAGGTCTGCGTACACCGCTCCCCACGAAATGTCGTAGATACATCACTTAGGAGCCACCTAAGTGACACCTGGGTGGATTAATTGTATGGCGTTTCTTCCGTAGGCCTGCTCAGCACAATCCATAGGTGCGGTACATGATGCTGATCTCAAGTTTTAGAGAAGGTGGCGATATCATCGAAGTAAGAAAGTGCGAGCTCAGAGTGACGATGGTTCACGGCATATATTGGTTTTTATAAGCAACACGGCGTGTTTTTAAGTATGAAGCTGAACATGCTATGACTAAATGTTCCGAACAAGGAAACAGAAGCAGCGTATTGAATGCCGCGCTAAAAAACTGTGGTTGCCAATAGCCGTGCTCGAGGCCTAGCGTGGAAATGTTATTGGACTTTCAATACCATAGCAAAAATTCCCACAGCAGCATTAGTCTCACGTTACGATGCCTAAGATGAACTACGTACATGGCCTGAAAACTGTGCAATAGGATGCTCTATATTGCGCGTGTTGAATGCGTTCAAGCAGCAGCTTGGCATTCTTCAGAAACAAGCTATCAACACGTACCATGACTTTGCTACGCCAGTCATGTAATTGTTTTATAGAGAAGAAGTCAACGACAATTTCGGAAGGAATTTAACAGACAAAATCTGAGGATGGCCAAACCGAGACCACAGAGGTGTGAAGGTTGCGAGGGGATGTGCGAAAATGGCCAGCGATTTTCAAATAGATGATCCTTTACTCGTTAGTTATGTGTACACCGCACGTTTCTGAAATGCTGTAGCTGGAGGTTGCATATAAGCCTCAAGGTACAGTGGCGTGTCAATAACAAACGAGTCAATGAAGGGCGTGCTATTCCCGCACAAAAAGGGGCCACAGGCTATAGGCAGCCGGGCCATAAAAATGAGCAGCGAAAGTCCAGCAGTGGACGAGCGCCCATCTTGTAAACGGAATGCACAGCCTCTCGTTCAATTCCTGGTTTGTGGTTCATGGTTGATGACCCTTCTAAGCAGATGCAGCGCACGTTCTCCTTTTACAACACCGAATCAATGTGCGAGCACCAGCCTAAAGTAGGGTCATACCGTACAACAAAATTGTGCAAAAGAAGTCACCTGCCTTATAGTCTGATTAAGGAATCGAAGAGAAAGTGAATTGTCGTGTCGTAGCTGGTAAAATAGTAGAGGTTACTTTTTCTGTTTACATTTAGCCCAGTGAGTGAAACAATCGTGCCTTGGTATAGAGACAATTTTGAAGGCATTGAACTTTGATTCAGCGAATGCAGGTCGTTGTCAGCAGTTTGAGCACGACGACGGCGGCATGTACTTATTTTCACGCAACACCTAGGCGGCCAATGCGCCATACTGCCATCGCTCACCACCGAAGACGACGAGGACGACGAAGAAGTGGCTAGGCCCCAGCGCGCGCTGTTATGGCCGCATTGTAAATTCTGTAAATAGATCGTTCCTCCTACTTCAACCATCGTTCGAGTCATTGGCTCTGCCGCCACGTTACAATATACTGTAAACCACGGGCGAGCCGTGATTGACGTGAGTAAATATATACAGTGCTTGAAAACAGAGCTCCAGCTCAACCCAGAGCTCAAGCTCGGCATGCGCTGTGTGCAAAAATACTTCGGCTTTGAAAGAACCACGGCACATAGGCTAAAATGCACGAAAATACATACAGATTCATAAGCGATGTAGCAGAGGTAAATTTCTTACGCTGCCATAGGCCTTTGTTGCATAGAACCTAACTGTCAGATGGCTTTCCTATGCTTCTGGGGAAGCACACTTTGCTGTCTAGATTTACAGGGTCAAACACATTGGAAGAACCTTGTTCTAAACCTATCAGTAAAGTGCTAACAACGTTACTCGTGTTTCAAAAGGCATCAAGCGGTCATGAAGAACTTTCTCGAGCAGGTGTATGGGGTTAAAGGTTAGAGAAGTTTGCCGAATTCTGTGTCTTTTGTATAGAACTCTTTGTTTCCACAGTACCTAAATTATTTTTCGAGTTTCCAGTATCGTGGCCCTAACGTACGTAAAACGAACGCGTTCCAAATAGAAACAAGTGGTCAGCGAAATGGGCACCCAGTTATTTTTGGTAGCTTACTGTCACACCATCAGGACCAGAGCAAAGGACGTAAATATTGACACGGCAGGTTCTTTGGTCTTCTACGAGACTGCGAGAATCACAAGTTTGCATTGCAATGAACATTTGGTTGTCTTGTCGAAGGAAAAAGCCTCGAAGCAGGAAAACGTGCAAGTTGGTTAAGTTTACCTTAAGCTTTAAGGGACACCCGATTGTGACAAGGTTGATTCGTTGCCAGTAAACGATTATCGCATTTCTTTGTTTGCGGGTAAAAAAGAATATTTACTTCAGAATAATGGCCCCATGCCGATGGTCCCCAGAGTGAACATCGTCACTCTGGCTAGCAACCCAATAAGTGGCAAAACGGGATAGAACTACATAGGCTGCTGCTACCGCTGTTAACTGTGGGAACTGCCCAGGCGGCACAGAAAGTGTGCCCCAGGACCGGCCCGTCTATGGCCGCTTTCTGGCATGTCCGGCCAGCATCCAGGTTCTGGCAGCCACTGATCATGCGTTGAACGGCCAACATTCGGCAACCAGCGCTTCGGTATTTTTTCGTCCGCCCGTGTCCGGACGCACAACGGCAGCTAACCGGCTGCCAGATATTGAGTTCTCTTACGGCTGCCGATGTTGAGAAAGAGAACGGCCGAAGTACGGCCTTGGGGCATCAATTTTTTCTTCGGGAAGCGGTAATCGGCCGAAGCACGGCAAGCGACCGGCCACAGAATATGCGTATTCTTGCGGCAGTTGGTGTTCAAAAGGAGACCGGGCGGAGCGCGGCTGCCGTGCATTCGTTGTTTCAACGGTGAACCACGCGTCCGGCGGTAGAATATTCCTTTTGTTTGGGCAACCAGTGTTATGAAGGATACCGGCCGACGTACGACCCCAGAATATACGTTTTTCATTCGGTTAGCTGTCCTCGGCCGAATTACTGCAAGCAAATGGCCACAGAATATTTGGCAACCGGTGTTGAAGAGGAGACCGGCCTACGTAAGGTATCTGCTTATACGTCATTTTTCGGGCAACGGCATACAGCCGAACAAAGGCACGCGCCTGCACGCCGAGAATTCATGCACAGACGTGTTTGGAAGGAGACCGACCGGTTTTTTCTTGGGGGGAGAAAAACCCGTTAGGGAGCCGAACGACGGGGACGCGTTTTTCATCCGCTCCGTGTTTCTACGTTTTAAATGAACGAACATCATTTGTCAAACAGTAATGAGTGTTCTCGGTGAACGGGCAAGGTGCAAGGACTCACTGGACATTAGTAGGGAACCTTTTAGGCCATCGAAATGTCATTTTATTGCCACAAGAGAATGTGCTACACCGACGGGTGAGCTAAGACTCGCCAGTCATCGCCGCTACCACGCCTCTGCCGCCGGCTTCGTCGACGCATCAGCTCGAGGCTATTCGCCCCCTCAACAAATGGAAAGCATTGGAGACATCGACCCGGCAGAGATGTCCGATCCGAGATGGATATGGTTCGAGCAAGCGTCGAGCAAGCGGCCACCACGCAGGAGCTAAACCGCCACCATTTCAAGGACTCCCCATCAAAGAAAGGCAAGTGCTAGCAAAAGCTCAAGTTCTTCTGCTTACAATTAAACCTGCGACAAGCAATGTTTGCACTATGTTGTTGGTGATAAACGTAGAAGAGACTCGCTCGCGCATTGGTGGGATCAACTTCATGTCCTGCACTATGTTACTTCATGGGATTTTACGACTGCCTATTTAGAAACAAACTTATTTTAAATTTGCGATAACAACAGAGCCTTGTCACTGACGACGCCTAGCTGTTAATTTAGTTCCGATGTTTGAAGGTGAGCTTAGCTAGTCCTGGGATATGACTTATTTGGTTAACATAATCGCCAGCATCGTAGCAAAGACGGATTTTGTCAGGATTTTCTTGCTCAACGCAGATTGTTCAGTTCACGCACGATTTCGCTCTTGCAATAGATAAGCCTAAAGTGGTTGACTGTATATTTTTGGACTGCAAAAAAGCAAATGATGGTGTTCCATATCACCTTCTGCGTAGTAACTTTCATCCTATGAACTGAATGAATCGGTTTTCGCCTTGTTATTACTATTGGCTTTATAGTTTTGTTCAAAAGTACTGTGCAGTTTACTGGACTATAGCGAATGAACGTGATTCCGTATAACAGCAGCTTTATTCGAATTTAATAACATCCTGGTGTGCTGATTCAGAAAAGTTTTTGGATGTTAAAAAGTGTGTTAACGGCACCTTTACAAGAAAACCTTCATCCCAATTGAAAACGTATACCGTAAATTATGCTGCTGTGACAACGGCCGAGGAATATAAAAACCTTGGAGTTGATTTAAGGAGTGGTTAGAGGTTAAATAGGCAGGTTCAGACCATAAAAGTTACGGCTGCATATGTTTTTGGCTTTCTGAGACGAAATTTCAGTGAACCTCCAGCTAACTGAAAAGAACAACCGTATGTCACTCATGTGCGCTCAATCTTGGAGTACGCATGTGTTTTCGTGGATGCCTACACCAAAGAGCTGGTTGATACACTCGAAAACATACAGAATATGTCAGTGCGATTCGTATTAGGTAATTGGCACGCTCAACTTAGCATGAGAGAGAGTAAAAGTAAACTGAAATGGCAGGACGTGAAAGATCTCTGACGAAACCACAGGTTGAACTTTTTTCCTAATATCTATCATTCGAAAACTTTTGTACAAGGGGAGAAGTATTTTCAAGCGCCATTCTACGTATCGCAAAGTGGGACCGCTAGCTTAAAGCAAATAATTAACTTTCCTTTAAAGGTGACGCCTTGCGCGATTCATTTTATTTTACATCAATACTGCAGTGTAATTATCTGCCGCGTATGATTGCATTAACGGTTTACATTGGCGAGTTTCAGTGCGCTTTGTAGAATTATTTTGTTATTTTGTCTCATACCTAATGCTTAGTGTTATGTATCTCCATTCTGTAATGCATGCAAAGCAAGCAGGCATCAAATAAATAAATAAATAAATAAACAAATAAAACATTGAATACACAAATGAATAAAACTAAATAAATAAATAAATAAATAAACTTCCAGAGACGCGAGTTTGCCTCCGACGGGTTGAGAACCCTACGCATTCACCCTAGACAAAATAAAATATTTATTGCCCTATTCGTTGCAGTATACAAGGTTTCCTGTATGCATGCTACTATTGCTATGTTATTGGTTTGAAACAAAATTATCTAAATCTAATTTTACGCCTTTCCTTGCGTGAACACAGAGGGATACAACTGCAGCCACCTGAAGCAGGGCGTCATTCGCAACTCGTCTAGACTTTTTTAAACGTAGTATGACATTAGAAGAAAATTAAGCTCTTTCGGACTATTAAGTGGTGTGGACGTATACTCATGAAAACAACATTAAAATAAATTGAAAATAAAAGTACCTGTTCGCTCCTTCTTAGGATCAGCCCTGCGCAAGATCATCAGAAAAGTTGATCGAGTAGAAAATGTCTTTGCAAGAAAAATGGGCAAAACTGGACATACTTTTTTGTGAAGGAGTTATATTAAATGCTCCTGAGTGTTTTGTTGAGAACCAAACCGCTTCGTAAAGGCATTCACGCCGGCTTTATACACATCAAAATTGGTCAAGCAACTGTTATAAAAATAGTTTATGTAGTTAGCATGAAAGTGTTCCTAAATATTGCCGTAAAAGAAATTGGCCAAAAGCGGCGCAATTTATCTCTCTGAAATTTAACCCACTAAAGTATGCGCCCTCAGCTGCCCCCCCTCCTCCTCTTTTCCCGTTTATTACAGGTAAGCCGCCCCACAGAGGATATCAGGAACTGGACAATACATCTATTCAAGCTCTACAAAAAACTGAATATTTCTGTGTTCGGCAGTAAAAGAGGCACAGCAATTATAAAGGAACGACAATTTGTGAACACTTTCATAAATGAATTTTGCTATCAACTGAGGCTGGTATTAAGCAAGGCTGCGCTGAAAGCTTGACGGCTTGTGGTTGCGCGCGAGCTCACTTTGATGTGGCTGCATTGGACCCAAAATGCTGGGTTTGTGCTGCTTCTGCACTGCGCGAATGAGTAATCTGCTTGCGCGACATGCAGTGACCGGCTTCAGTACAGTTAACGTACTGTGGCTAAACTCCAATGCCCGTAGCACGGCCGTATTTCCGGTAGCTTTAGTCCGGCTGGAGTCCGACGACCGCATCTCGGCTGTCCTTCGGCGGCCGTACTTCGGCCGTACACGGGTGTCTTTAGATTGGCCGGAGCCCTACGGCTGGAATCTGGCCGTACGTCCGTAAGCCGGTCGACTGGCCGACGGACACTGGCCGTTGGACAGCCATGGGAGTACGGCCGTATACGGCCAAAAGGCCCACATTTGGACATAGGCCGAACATGGCTGCCGGAAAACGGCCGGACAGAAAATCACCGGCCAAAGTACACCGGCCTGTTTTAGGCCGAACAGTCCTGTGCTGCCTGGGTTGCGCCGACATTGGTGCCAGTCGCTCAGTGTTACTCGTTGGTGACAAATTTAGGTGCATCTACACCGACAACGTGCCCACTTTTCTATGAAAATACAGCCCTCGGTGAAGTATTTTTAACTTATCAAAGGGTTTGCAACCAGTAGGCAATGCAACCGACGACGTGCTGCCGAGATCCTTGGCCCATCGTCACTATGGCTGGCAACATGGAACGCGGCGAGACTGCATATATACATAGGCTGCTGCTTCTGCTGCTCCCTTTAGAATCTGGCGCCAGCAAGGATGCCAATCACTCTCTGCAACTTTCTGTTCAGGTTGGTTGTACTACCCTTTGTGCAGGCGGCAGGTCTTTCCAAAAGTCGGTTCCAGATCCGAACTTCCGCCTAAATGTTATCGCTTGTAGTGTCTTTGAATTCGTCCCCTTCAAAAAATAAAACAATACTTCTATCCGGTGACACAGAACAAAACCGGGCACCCCTGAAAGACTAACTACTAATCGAAATGTTCAACGCGCACAACACGATACCAACAATTAAATTAAAGCTTTAGGAAATACTTGAAGATATTCGTTCTGTTCGACAGGAGCAGCTGCTACACGTTTGCTGACCTTGCGAAAAAGTCCAGGGCAGTTTAAAATAGCGTTCCCTCACTATTACCAGTGAAGACTGACGTAGCGGGACTTGTGTCGCATTAGCTTATTGATGCATTAGCATTAGCTTAATTTTATTACCTCAAAGGTGGTGCAAAGGGAACTTGTACTGAATCAGATGCCATTGTTATTGCGTTCTGCGCAGAACGCGAATATTTTGCAGTCTATTTGGCGGTTATTGAAATGACTCACATAACATGGCGTTTAAGTCCTGCAAAACAGGCTCCTGCTTGTGAAGTTTCTCTCTTACAAAGACAAACAAAAATTGCTTTCGGGATTTGCTTAACTATAAGAAGCCACTTCTGGGATCACCGAAGATTTTTCGTCAAAGGTTAGGCTGGAAAGGCAGAAGCTGCTTCAATTTTTTAGAGAACAGGAAAGGGATTACAAACTGCGGTTTAATAAACTGAATACGACTAAAGAAACATTTTTTATAACAGCGTAACAACACGCTGTGGCCCCGTGTAGTTTCTAGCCATGGCCGACAATTCATTCCTCGGGCAGAAGGTCACCAGGTAAACATAAGCTTCTATGTATTATCGGTTAAATCCGAAGTCTCAAGAATTAAAAGACCGAATTCAGGTAGCTACTTGAAATTTCGAACCCGCGCGTATTGCGTGGAACAGAATATTCTCTCGACAGCACAATAAACGAGGGTGAAATGTTCGTTTTAATTATTCGGTATACAGGAGAGATCGCAATTACAGCAATGGGGGTATGTTCATTATAGTTTATGATAACACAGTAAGTCAACCTGTGCACATCGATAAAAATTGGCCAAACTAACTGGCGCAAGATACTGCTGCAAATTGGTGTCTCGGTTGCCGTAGCCTTCTTTTACAGGCCACCTGGGTTGATGATGGTGATGTTGGTTAGATTATTGGGCGCAAGACCAGCTCGGGCAAAGAGCGCCAAAGCATAGTTTATAACAGAAAACAGTGTCCGGAACATTGCTGGCGCTAGGCGGGACAAGGACGACGATTTCACACCGGTGAAGCGCACACTTCTAACTGATTCATTAATCGCAACAAAACAAAACTGATAAAGAAGAAATTCAGATGACGTGAAAGGTGGAGTTAATCAATCTCGCTGAAAATGTATACAATATTTGTGATGCGCATGCGCTAGACTACGAACTGTCAAGTAGTGCCATCTCAGTTGTCGACAGTGGAATCGATTGCGAACTGATACAGTCTTATCTATCGGGAAGGCTATCTTGCGGGTGATCGTTTCTGAAGATTTAAAGAGGATCGTGGTGCTTCTGAATTTCGCAGAGCACCCATGCCTGGCGCAATGGGCAGCCAAGTGCCCTGGGGCTATGACTTGCTTGCACATATTTTTGTGTTCCCTAAGTCGTTCGTTAACGCAGCGTCCAGTTTGGCCTATGTTTTAACGACTCAGAGAACACAAAAATATGTAGAAGCAAGTCTCAGCCCAAGGGCATTTGTCTGCCCACTGTGCCAGACATGGGTGCTCTGCGAAATTTGAAAACACCATGATCCTCTTTAAATCTTCAGAAAGGATCACTCGCAAGATATAGGAAGCCTACGCCTTCCGAAAAGATAACACTGTATCAGTTTGCCATTGATTCCACTGTCGACAACTGAGATGGCACTATTTGCAGTTCGTAGTCAAGCGCATGCGCATGACGAATATTGTATACATTTTCAGCGAGATTCATTACTCCACCTTTCACGTCATCTGAATTTTTCTTTTATAAGTTTGGTTTGTTGTGATTAATAAATCCGTTGGTAGTGTGCGCATCACCTGTGTGTAATTCGTCGTCCTTGTCCCACCTAGCGCCAGCAATGTTCCGAGTAAAAAGCCAACTATCCCCTTGTCAAGCTCTAGAAATCAGTGGCTACTAAAATGTGTAAGTTAGGATAACAGTAAAGTAAAAAAGGCAATGGTGATGGCTGGTGTATTGGGCCAGTTTTGATTACGCATGATAGGAAATAAGGTTTAAAAAGTTAACATCGAACAGACATTTAAAAACGCGTTGCACCGAAACCATGGCAGCCTCACCCAGAAACAAGGAAGGGTGTAGCGGAATGTTTTTTGCTTGTATAGTTCTCTGAAATGTCTCTGTCTGGTTGTGCCGAGTGCCTTGCATGTGAATAGGAACTGGACTACGGATAGGCCCTCCCCCCACCTGCTACACACGGGTCTTGTCGCCCAGTGAGCAGGTGCGAGTGCGTCACATGTGTGTGGCCTATCCGCAACCTGGCCCGGGGGACTTAAGATTGTTTCTTTGGGTATTCGTAATGTATGGTCCGAAGTGCCGTTTTTACATGTAACTTGTCTGTCTCAGTAATGCAGTCTGCTTGCCATGTATTGCGAAAGGGCTTTCTGATGTGTGGCTTGAGTTCAGTGTAGAGTAAAACACGTATGTGCAGTGTATTGAAAGTACACCAGCAGTCTCATTACCCCAGTCTCATTAACGGATACCCCAGACAGGCCCGGAACCAAACACACAGTCAGTTCAAGATTTGGGGCCTATGGAGAGCTAATGGCATTATTACGAAATAGATGACATAGTTATAGATGCGAAGCATCTCATGCATGGGGCTGGGTCTATCCCTCCCTTGTCGTTGGCGTTGTTGTCCGCCGTCCGCCACCCCACTGGGCTTGCCTGGCCAGGCACCGCTAATGATTATTGTTGCAGGATGCCCCCAGGAATTGGCCGTCACGAGATAGCTTCGCATTCAACCACCATCGTCATCTTCCCGTAGTGAAACGCTGAGTACCACAACCCCACTGCGCATGCCTGGCCATGCACCGCTGATGATGATTGCGGCAGGATGCCACTAGGGATTGGCCAACCAAAGAATCCATCACGAGTTAGCTTCGCGCTAAACCACTGTCGTCATCTTCCCGTAGGGGAACCATGAGTAGTATGAGAGGCAATCCTCCTCTCCTCTCTGGTATTCCTCCTCTCCTCTCCAACGCTCTTCTCCCCTCCGGGATTTGCGCAATAAATGGCAACACCTGCGGCTCTGTGCGCGATAATGCGAAGTAGAGCTTAAGGTTAGAGACGTGACGGTAGCCGCTGCATACTCCACTGAGGGCGCCGCTGTAGCTCCACGGTAATATTGACGCGCGCGCGTGCTCCGCTCCCTCATTCTCTT
Source organism: Haemaphysalis longicornis (assembly GCA_013339765.2). NCBI lineage: Eukaryota > Metazoa > Arthropoda > Arachnida > Ixodida > Ixodidae > Haemaphysalis > Haemaphysalis longicornis. The sequence continues at coordinate 51,781 of JABSTR010002200.1, forward strand.
CCCGCAACGCCGCGATTGAACTGAAAACTAATGGAAACTTTAGTCTACCCCATGGCTGCTTCTCATATTACTCAGGATTCCTCGACGAGAAGATTTTGAATTTTTTTTGAATGACGTTTTTGATGACAATGCTTGCGCCACACTGAACGAGTCGGTATAAATCACGGACTTAGCGATTGTTATGTTCAATGATATGATTTGCCAGCAAGGAAAATGACATATGCCTCCGCAGTTAATATATTCATGGTTCAATTTGCACTAAAACTGGGCCATGTGAAGCACAGGACAGGGTGGATGATGTTTTGGACCCATCGCTGTAAAATTCTGCACACCGATATTTATCCTGTACAAACAAGAAGTTCTGTGAATGTGCGCTTCTTGGAGTCGATGTTTTCCGATTTTTACAAATGACAAGTCGCATAGCAGAGGGCGAACTTGCCATGGGGGTAAGAGCGTGTTACAGGACGTTTTATAGGTATCAACAAAGGACACAGGCAGCCTCATTTCAAAGTGGTTGCCGCTCGCTTCACCGAACACTTTGTGCACCCGGCGAACGAACTCTACTAGTCCTCGCCTTTTCACTGACGCGTTCAGTTGCCCGACGAAAGCATCGACGCCTACTCTTGGTGGCGGACTACCACTCCAGGTACCCTTAAGTTATAATCTTGAGGAGCACAACGGCTGAGGCTGCCATTGACGTCCTCAAAATCATCTTTACCCGCCATTGGATTTCACGAGAGGTCAGATCGAACAGCGGTCCACCATTCTCCTCCCGCGAGTTTGCAGCGTTTGCGGCATCTTACGGCTTTTGACCACGTCACCAGGCAGCCCGCCACTATGCACAATCAAACTGAGAGGCAGACAGAACGGTCAGGACCATGAAGGAGTTGTTCCGCAAAGCAAGAGATCCTCATCTGGCCTTGCTCAGCTACCAGGACACCCCAGGAGTCGATGGCTTCAGCCCGGCCTAACTCTTGATGGGAATACACCTCCGATCCAAAGACCCGAAACAGGGCTCGTAGTTATGTCCTCACTGGCCGTCGAGGAAAGACGTGAGGAGCAAAGACGCAGCCTACAAGCGGAAACAGACCGCTGACTTTAACAGGCATCACGGAGCTCGAATCTGCCATTGCTCCGGACCGGCCAGTGTGTCTGGGTTCGACTCGACAAGGTCAAGGCCACTGTAAGGAGCCCAGCACGACGACCACGAAGCTTTGTCATGGAAACGGAGCAGTGTGGCGTCCTGAAACGCAACAAGCGTCACCTAGTGCCTTTTGGTCCTTTTGCGCCAAGGGTGGAACCACCGCCGTCTGAGGAGCAAGAGCCACAGCGGCCACTTCCCCTTCCGGAACCCCGGTGTGCTACCACAGTGCAACCACCCGGTTCCCTTGGACTGCATCCTGTGTAGAAACTTTATAGGTGTCATCATTGCTGCACCGATGTGATCACCATCATCGGTGCCCATAGTCACGTGAGCAGCTCTCGCTCGAGCTGCTTCATCTTCATCCGTCGCCATATCTCTAAATAGAAGCACCATCGTATAGCCGGGACGTCGCGGCTATTGGTCTCTCCTTATTTTACATTTTTTGGTGCCGATAAACCCGGGAAGAAGGCCCAGTGCGATTCGGATTCATCCGAACTTTGGCCTACGAGAAGGAGGACCCCTCGAAGCCGACGACGGACCGTTTAATGGACATATCGACGATGGTGCTACCATGGCCGACCGACGCGATGGGAAGACAAGACGACGAGACATCCTCCCCTTTGAGCATTTTCTTCGATGGGTCTAGAAAGCGATTCTGCAGAAGGTGAGAGGAGTACCGCAGCGCATCGCGCAATGAAAAACGAACTACCTTTTATGCACGAACAGGGTGTTTTTTAATGTAAGATGAGCCTCCACGAACTGAAGAATGAAAGAGAAAAAAGGCGGTTAATCGCACGAGAACTGTGTCGAAACGCAAAAGCAATATTAGACTCATCCGTAACGATCACTGATGTTTGTGGGGTGTTAACAAGCTTTCTGAGCCAGCTACGGAAAAATGAAGTAATAGAGGTTGTGGAATAGGGAGATCGAACCGCTTATTGATATCGAAGATTTGGACCAGGAATTTACCACCAACACTGACTATGAAGATGAAATCACGCATATCATGATCCGATTGTACTACCGACTGAAAGATAAGAAATGTGACACCAAAGAAAACTGCCAATTATGGAGACCTTGCATTCATCAAAAAACTTCAATGAGTTTTTTACAATGACTCAACAGTGCTGCGATCCATGCGACTTGGAGACACCCGCGGAACATGACTTAATACTAGAAACCTCACCTGAGCCAGATTTCCCATCGCAAACAGGACTTGAGAATTCGACATCTTCATTGTCTGAACTAGACCTTGAAACTCAAGGCGCCTTAATCTCGCGAGCATTGAAAGAGTCGGCCGAGATGTCCACGAACAAGACCGGCGGCAGGTCATTGAACCTCATGACGCCAGCAGAGTGTCCGTATGGCGAATATATCTAGCGGGAGACCATGGATTTGGAACTTGGGGAGCTTCAAGGGCAAGATACGACACCAAAAGGAAAACCGATGCACGACGCTGGAGAGCGGGCTGAGTGCGTTTTTGACAGGTATGCGAGAAAGATGGCCGCGGCACATATTCGGCAATCGGTTCTAAAGAAAACGATACACTACAGAAAACATCCGAACAACAAGGCACGTCACAACGAAAATCGTATCACTAATGTCCAGAACTCCAGAAAACAGCGGAAGCCTCCAAAGCACTATTTTGAGATCGCAGCGAACGAACCTGAACTTACATCAGGGTACAAGACCGTCGAAGACGGGCTTCGAATTTTGACCTGGCTACGTGGACTGCATCGACAGAGTTGGCGTGTGCTCAGAAGACGGCCACAGTGACTGCTTCGCCGTCTGACTGCCCTACCGGATCGGATCGGAACGAACTTGTTAGTTTATGGAAGCGGACTGACCATGGTTCGTTGTGGGCTGGGAATATGTAGAAACTTTATAGGTGTCATCATTGCTGCACTGATGTGATCACCATCATCGGTGCCCATAGTCGCGTGAGCAGCTCTCGTTCGAGCTGCTTCATCTTCATCAGTCGCCATATTTCTAAATAGAAGCACCATCGTATCGCCGGGACGTCGCGGGTATTGGTCTCTCCTTATTTTACATCCTGCATACAGTGACCGCAGTGGTTTGACGCGCACACGTAGTGGCTGCCGTGCTGTGCCTTCAGACCCCCTTAACTTGTGACGTGTAGTGTCTGGCCTCCTCACTCTTCCGTCTGGTCCTCAAAAGGGAGATATAGAGGTCGCCACCCTTCAGCCATTTATTTAGGCTGCCACAAGTGTGTGGCACAAGTTATTTTGTATATATACTGCACCAAATGAAGTGGGGAACTTCTTTTGTCAGCTGAGCAGATGTCGTGCGCATCGGCTCTTACTGCGGGCCGCGGCCGCTCGTGCTCCCGCGCGCTCGAGCGGCACCAGCCACTCGACAAGAAGTAGCGTGAAAAGTCGAGGCTGTTTAGATCGCAGGACAATAGTTCCAAAATATGAACTTCCAAGCTGCCTTAATTCGGCGGTATGCCCTGTCCAAATCTGTATTCGACAAGCGGTTTGTCTTGGTTTGAATATCAAAGTTTTGAAATCTGTCCAACAAGATGGAAAAACATGCCCGGGTCTATCTTTAGGGTTCAATGTAATAAGCGATTCGAGTGATGTTAAAAGGACGTTCCTAAAATTATCCATAGATACAAACCTTCGTTCTTTATAAGGTACTATCTGAGACGGGCGACAGGGGAGAAGACCAACTGCTAGTCATTTCCTGACTCGAAATGGATTGTGGAGCAGCCAAAGAGTAAGACATTACTTGATGTGAAGTTAAGTAAATGGGTGGTCGAACACCACCAGGCAACAGCGAATATCACGGTTGATGATGATACTTTGATTTGAATGGCTCAAGGCCAAATAAGGGAAAAGAGCGCCAAACAAAACTGATTTCATGAGAACGACATGAAAGTAAAAAGATTCAGTAAAAATAAACGAAGCAAAACACAAGCAAATGAAGATGGCTGGTGTAAAGGG